>CM033648.1:68886826-69063993 GCA_019512145.1 Engystomops pustulosus
TGATGTCATCCAAGGTCCTGTTACATTTGCATGATGCCCTATGTATGTATCTGATCACATGGAAGTCCATGGAGGATGGGCAGGAGTAGAAGTCCATGGAGGCATTCTGTGATTTCATGTAATCAGATACATAGGGGCACATTTACTTAAGGTCCTTGCGGCAGTTTTCTGGAGACTTTGCACATTGTTTTATGTGCAAACTGCTTGCACATATATTTAAGAAGTGTCCGCACCACATCTGTGTTGCACACGACCCTTTTGTGTCGCGGCTGCACTATTCTTTACGAGACACAAATTTTGTTACTGATAGGGACGTTGTGGTGCACAGTCAGACCATGCGACAAATTTATCATGCAAAGTCCGAAAGAAATGTGTTTCACACCCTATGTTTACAATGGACAAAAAAAAGTTGATGCACTCTGTCGGAACAGTGCAGGGGGCGCCAGATTCATGTGCGCTCCATGTTTTGAATGTGGTTGCACAGTTTCTAGAAAATGTGCCCCATAATGTTCAGATACATGACTGAAAGTCATGCTTGTATGTTAAGGGGGCTGTCTTACAAGGTAGTACTGAGACCTCTCTGGAAAATGTATTTGCGTATTTCTTTACCAAAATCCTCAGTGTTCTTTTAAGTGTAAATGTGCCTGCAGAGGTGACCTTTAATGGCAAATTCTCCTTAAAGGGATATTCCCACAGAGACAAGTTTTTTATATGTACTCAAGATAACAAAATAACACATTCTCTAATTCACTGAATTATAGCATTTCACAGATATAAGTCCAACCTGTCTCTATCAGTCCTGGTGTACACAATTTCAGTTGCCCCTAGACACGACCCTGTAACTTCTGACTTAGGATTGGGCCGCCATCTATGTGTGAGATGGTGCAGATGAGATTTGTCTCTCTCTCCTGTGTGCCTGTAGCCATGCCCCCTGCACAGAGCTCAGACACACAGACTCTTCCTGTCAGGTGACCGTGAGCAGAGAGAGAACTGCAAACTACAAACTACAAGGAGATAAGTGAGCCGGGGGACACATATCTGGAAGATGTAGCAGTGCTCACAGTGTAAGCATGTAAAAGTCTGTCAGCCTCTGTGTAATCTCATGCATCTCTGATCTGTCTCATCTTTCTCTCTCTTTCAATGTGTCAGTGTGTTAGTACAGAAGCCAAATTAAATTGTATTTATGCCTGTACCCTGATAATGTAACCACATTGTCACCCCACAAAATTAGATGGGTCATAATGTGTCTGTTTAAAGAGTCCCCGCCCACACACTAGGATTTTGCACTGAGCATCCTAGGGAGTGATAGGAACTAAAACTGAGTAAAATTGAAAAATAAGGGGTTAAAATGATCTTTATTGAGTCACTAGGGGATTGAAATGTGAAAATTTGCTTTCGCGAGAAAACCCCTTTAAGGAATTTAGTTTGTTCCCTGTCCTTTGTCTGAGAAAGACTTGTTGTTGTTGTTGTTCAAATAGTAGAGGACCATATCGTCACTTCCGAAACTCCTTTCCCACATTCATCTGAATGGAGTTTGCTAATATTCTTGCATAGTCTATAGAAACTGTCCTATTAAAGGGTGAAATGTGATACATATACGTGTTTACAAGCTACAATTATATACATATTAGTAATTAAAGTGATTTCTGCTGGCAGGAGAGTAGAGGATGAGTTGTTTTCCCGTTATCTCTGTTTTAATTTCATAAGTTATTTGAGAGGAATATGAAAATAATGTTTCCTAGATAGAAGAAGGAAAAATGTTCCTCTAGTTCCATCTTCTGCAATTTACTTCTCAAGGCCCCATTTTTATGAAACTTTGTCATATGCCTTGAGTTACACCAATTAACCACTTCCAGAAGTAAAAGAATCCCACCTCCAAGCAATTGTTTCAAAGTTTTTAATATTGGGAGTTAACTACAAAGGGAGCACTGAAGATACTGGTATCATCCAGGAAAATTGGCATATTATTTTAAAGGGGTTTTCCCACAAACAAAAGTTAGACCTTATACACAGGATACGGCCTAGCTTGCTGATCAGTGGGGGTGTCAGTGCTGAGACCCCCACAGATCATGAAAACGAGGACCCCTGTCGGACCCCTCGTCGCTCTGTCAGACTAATGGAGCAGATGGCTGCGAATAACTGTTCTGCTCTGTTAATCTCTATGGAGTTGACAGAGATCGGTGAGCGCAGCATTTCTCAATTTCCGTAAGCTCCATAGAGATTAATGGCGCAGAATGGTCATGCGCGGCCGTCTGCTCCATTAGTCTGATAGAGCAACGAGGGGTCCAACGGAGGTACATGGGACCCCATTGGATTTCTCATTTTTGTGATCTGTGGGGGTCTCAGCACTGAAACCCCACTGATCAGCAAGTTAGGCCCTATTCCGTGGATAGGCCCTAACTAAAGTTCGTGGGAAAACCCCTTTTAATAAATCCCAGATGAGCATACATGGCCTTTAAGAATCTGTAAAGGCGGCCTGTAGAGATAGATTTAATGACCCATTAGCTACTGGAGTAATGCCAAGATATAGAAATTTCTGAAGAATTTCTGATGCTATTCCTTAACATAAATGATACAAAACGCAGTGGACGCAATATGGAAATCAAAATGTGAATCTTCAATATTTTCACAGATTTTATTTGGAAATACTTCTGTTGTGTGGATCTTCTATTGTCTTGTAGATGCTAATGTATGTTTGTGGTCAGATCCCTAGTGTACAGTGTAAAACATTTTCCCACATCATAAATAAGTAATGATTACAAATTGCTTTGTGTCGCTCCAGCACTCATCCCTGTCTACAACCTGGCACAGCCACATGACGTTGTAGGTGGAGATTATATCTTACATAATTCATAATTGATAAAAACCTGTAGAAATGGTTCCTTCAGATGAGAGAACATCACACCCTCTGGATGTATGGCGAATGTCCACCTCGACCACAACCCTGACCATGTCCAATTGACACCAATAACATACAATACTAGAAGACTTTTACTTCATTTCAAATAGAGATGTTTGTTAAATTATATTGCATCTGATCAGCAGCCAGAAGCCACTAGTTGACCATAAACCAAACAATAGTATTAATGATCCTCCTATGAAAGATACCTTTTAGTCATTTACAATGACCATTTTTTGAAACTATAGGTTCCACCTAGTGGAAATTTGCTTTTAGTTGAAATTGGCTCTTTCCATATAGCCCAGGGTACATTATTCATCCATGGTGGTCTACTGGTGACTTACTAATCCTATACAGGCGGTCTCCTACTTAAGGACACCCGACACACTGACAACCCATAGTTAAAGATAATCCTTGGTGCAATTACAGCAAAAAATTTTGAAACTCTGATTGTCACTGGGGCAAAATAAAATTTTGTCTGGATCTACAATTATAAAATATACAGTTTTGACTTACATACAAATTCAACTTAAGAACAAACCTACGGACCCTATCTTGTACATAACCAGGGGACTGCCTGTATAAGATTTCAGCAGTGCAAACTTAGACTATAAAGTGTAGAAACAAGGTAGATTTTTTTGCAATGAATGATGCTTGTTGATGAAATTTGAGTAGTTCAAATTTTTCCACTTCATGTTCTCTGTGGTGCTCTCTGTGGTGCCCAGGTCTGGGGCAACTGAATGTATACCAAAAATTTGGAACACATTGATGCATCTTTAATTACACCACTTTCTTAGCGAAGGAGCGTTGGTTTCTCACAGAGTCCATTATGTATGGTCTGGTATTCAGCTAAAGAAACCAAATGACCCCCTCAGGATGCTGAAATGGCAAAACTGAACAGTCACACCAACAAGCTTTCATCTTTCAAAATTTGGAAAGTTTTGGAGATGCCATGTCACTCAAACTATTTAAGAAACGCCTCCGATCCAGCCGTTTTCACTCAAATCATCACAATAGGCTGCCACTTCCTGTTCTGTAGAGATCATTTTAAGAAGTCATGTTATCACCACAGACAACAACATAATGATAATATTTGCCTATATACAGCCTATAACAAAGCATTTATACTTGCCAATAGGTGATGCTAAAGCTCACAGAGAAAAAAGGTTGAAACATCCAGCCCCATAACAACAGTGTGCTCCTTTATTAATCCATTTCTAAATACATACAACACATGAAGTAAGAATCCGACATGTTTCTATTGCACTAGACACCCTTACTCATGGCTCAAAGAAAGCTCCCATAAAAGCCATCAAAGGAAAATTTACCATCAAAATCAAGCATGATAAACCAGCACTCCAAAAGGGCTCTGGGTGATGTTACTGGAACCCCTCCGCGCTGCAGTTTCATGAGCTGTAACACTGTCCCTGCTCTGTCGGCGCTTTCCGTCTCTCTCTCTCCGCCAATTGTAATCTCACACACTGGCCTCTTAAGCTACAGCACGGAGGGTGTCTGGTAAAACATTAGCGTAATTTTAAAAGTTGGTTTTAGAAAGAATATGGATAATAAATATAAGAAGATTACCATAGTCACAGTGCCTGGTTCTATGAGTATGTGCTCAAGTTTAATGGTAGATTTCCATTAATCTTCAGACTACATTTTTCCATATGGGATGGGTCAATGATATGAGACTGGTGCTGGTGTGACAACCGCATTCCCTGACAATTTGCTGTGTGCAGGGCTGCCAGCAGAGCCGACTATACAGAGGATGAAGACAGGCAAGCCTTCTATACAGTGCAGAGGTGTCTGCTCCCTACAATGTGTAGTGACCACTGCAGGGGTGAATTCTATTGAAAAGTTATGTTGTGTTTATTATTACTATAAAAATATAAATTCTTTTCACATGCACAATGAACAACACCTACTCCATTATTCTCTTTAAAGGGATACATGTGGCTGTATAACTAAAGGTAAGATAGAGAGAAAGTAGGTTCCATGGTTACATTAGAGTCAGGAAGTAAGAGTTTTCCTTATGGAGACTTTGCCAATTAAGGCCGCCTTAAAGGCGTGTGGAGACTTATAGCCATTGATGCTCCACAAGGGGATTCTGGGAAATATGCAAATATAGGTTGGAAATGGAAAACAATGCCTCCTTTTGCTTTCTTTTCCCACATCATGTTATTAGACTTCTTGTAGGTCATGCTTGGTGTTATGGGGGCTGCCTTTCAAGGTAGCACAAGGAGACATTGCTTTGCATTTCCCACCTAAGAAAACATATTTGCATATTTCTCATGGTTACCTTAGTTATACTGCAAAAAAGAACGACCATAATAAACATAATACTGCTTACCAATAGAAACTAGCTATTCATCTCTTCTGCAGCAAAGACTTTATGTGTAGAAATCATTCTTCTTCTGCACATCTCTATCTGACAAATCACATTATCCATTTTCAGCTCCTCTAATGGAACATGTACAGAAATGGCCCCTGAGGGGTCTGAACATTCAGTACTATTGTCAATTATGTTCTAGCTTACAGGATAGGAAAAGCCTTTGATAACTGGGACTGGGACAATATGTATTTTAGTGTTGATAAATTCGAGTTTTCTTATATGTTGCATTTTGTAGCAATATTTTGGATAGTTCTATCATATTTCTATTAGCTAGAACAACAGCTACAGATGTCTATTTATATCACGGCCTGGTCCCATGGCCCTCCAGTCTACCGATGGGATCTCACGGCATGTTTTTACAGCCAAAACTCACAGAATTAGCTATTCTTGCCTAGGGCAGCATGACATGGTCCCACGGGGTTCATTTAGCACACAGGCAGTCACACACTATTCCATCTCCTTATCAGTGCAACTATATGTATAACCAGATGGGAACCTATTCTAGTTCGCTTTTGATTACAGTTTTAGGGTATTAAGGCTCCATGTTGTCTGATACCATCAACTTGATATAATTTAAAACAATATACATGTTCTGGGGCCGATAAAATGAAATAGACTTTCAGTGGTTAGCATTACAGCCTTGCAGCGCTGTAGTCCTGGGTTTAAGTCCCAGGGTCAACATCTGCAAAGAGTTTCTATGTTCTCTCCGTGTTTGCGTGGGTTTCCTCCGGGTCCTCCGGTTGCCTCCCACACTCCATAACATGCTGGATGATTAGATTGAGAGCCCCATTGGGGACAAAGACCAATTTGGCAAGATCTGTGCAGCGCTGCGTAATCTGTGTGCGCTATATAAATAAAGAAATTATTATTATTCTGCACATTATCATTCTCCAGAATTGTGGCCATGACCCTATTGCTTCTGTAAGAGGTGGACGTGTGTGGAGTATCGGCCATGATGTGTCATTCTCAAAAGGCTTAGGAAGAGTATCCCATTGGTTTTTAGAGCTATAGGTAGTTTATCCAGCTGTAGCCAATCATGGCTGATATTAGAACATGCATGTGAGTATCCTCTGCTAGTAAATGGGAGCAAGGCTGGATTAAGGGCCCTTTCCACAATTTTTTTTAATAAGTAAATGTCGCTACCCATTTTAAAACTTGAGTTTAGAAGGAAGGCCAAGGATAATAAGTATAAGGAGATTACCACAGTCACGGCACCTGGATCTAAGAGTAAGTGCCCCTGGTTTATCATGCTTGATTTTAATGGCGGATTTCCTTTAATATTGTCATCACTGTTTTAGATATCTGAACATCTGGGGAATTTGGTTACTTTCTGAATTTGATTAAATTTGTGCTTTTAAAAGTCATATTGAATATGTGCAATAAAGGGCTTGCCTAGTGATTCGATGTGGACGTTCTCTGTTGTTGTTTATCTGAATTAATTTTAGTTCATTTCATTTTTTAAATGTTGCCCTTTCCACTGCACATATTGCTGTTATGCCCTTCCTTTCCCTTCCTCTTGGCTAGACATGGCCCGGTATTTGTGACACCTTTTAAGGACAATATTCTTTTTAGTATTGTGTCACAAATCTATAGGATAATTCAGGGGATCGTTTCATTTCTGGTGTTCTTTTGGCGTTGTTTCGGCACATTCTTCTTTTGCACCAAATTGACATAGACTTTTCCAAAGTCACTTTACGACTGATCTATTGATCTATCTATCTATTTACGATTTGCGACTTATGCAAGATAAACCCTTCCAAATTAAAGACAGCAAACAGACTAAGGCCACATTTACACGACCATAGCCTGACGTGTGCTTACCCGGCTGTAGCCCGGCCATACACACGATAAAACATAGAACATGTTCTATCTTTTTCTTGTGTCCAGGGCGGTACATGCCGCTGTGTGCCTATTGCCGTCTATCTATAGGGACATATATATGGCCATAAGCTTGTGGCCATATATGCACCCCCACGATAGTTTTGTGAATGTAGCTTTACATGAATAATGCAAGATAGGATAACATCAGGTATCTGACACATTTAAAACAGCCATTTGACCAATGGCAGTGAGCACAAGAACCTAAACTCAGAACAACCCCCGCTATTGTGTCTGTCAGTAGTAGAGTTATGATCTATCAAGGGATATGTTACTAGTTGCAATGTTGTAGTAAACTGCATTCATGACAAATCTGGTTTCGCCAAATCTAAGCTTTTAAATAAATTCTACAGTATCTAAGTAAATTGTGGACCAATCTGTATCAACAACTATTGTTTCTCCCATTGTTTTTGATTCCCTAATGTAACGTCTAACTTATGTATCTAATGCTGATGGGAAGAAACCACATTGGGTGTGTTAAAACTAACTTGCATAATGTACAATAACAGTAATCGCAAAGCTGGCCTTGTAAATAAGATCCAGGTGAGAGTTACTGAGCATGTGTGACCACCAAAACAATACACATTAGATGGACATTCTGAAAGGGAATAAAAACAATACATCTACACAAAAGGTCAGTATTTATAGGCATGGTCTAATAGGGAAATATGATATTAAGCCCTCTTGAACACAAATGTGTGCTGTTCTCAGGCCGCAAATATTGGTCCTTTGGACCATTTTTTTTTGCAGCCCTTGTGTCATCAGTCGATAACACTATGCAATGTGCAGTCGGCAGTCGGCTCATGCACAGGGCCATGGAAACTGCACCTATATGCATGAGTCTATGGAAATTTATATGGAGATACAATGGAGAAAAGGGGGCGAGCCTATAGTGTAATATTTTTGTACAATAGAGTTGGTATAGTAGTCAAGAAACAACTAACCTTATGGAGTTGTGCAGATGGGCACAACTCCAAAAACAGCTAGGATGTATTTTTATATATACAAGGCTGATGTCTTCCTGCTGCCACACTCCTGGGATGGTTCCTTCTCCAAGATGCAAGATGCTCCCAGTGGTTACAAATCCAAGTAGTAGTGGATGACACTTCCAAAAGGGTGATAATGTGAACACAATACACCAATTGTTATGTTCTGGCGATGTCATAGGGGAGGCGCAGATAATTCTCCACTTCTGGCAGGTTCCTTATATCGTGAGTGATGGTCCCTGCTTTGTCACTTCCCAATAGGCTCCTGGAAGCCTCCTCTGCGCCGACACCAACGCTCATCACCAACTACTACTTGGATATGGAAATTTATAGGGCTGTGTGAAAGCCACTGAGACAGAGGTCAGCACAGGGCCCAAAACAATGTTCATGGCATGAGGGCTAAATTATAGGACAATCTGTTTTAGTATTTATCAGGTGCTTTATGCATTAGGAGACAGTAACAAGTTGAAAACTACAAGTGTTTAAGGCAAATGCATTACAGTAGCCAAACTGTAAAAAACTAAATTATACTCCAAATATTTGATTAATTAAAGAAAACCATAAAATACTCATCTCACAGAATTCTTACCAACTCCATTCCCAGAGCCGCCTGGTCTCTCTCCGCTCTCTACTTCCTTGTTCAATGATAAAGTCTTACATAGAGACATGTGACCACTGCAGGCAATCACTGGCTATTATTAATACAACAAGTAATGGGCTGAAGTAGTCACATGTCCCTGGGTTACAAAGGCAAGAGTGTTGGGGAATCGTGTAGCAGTGTAAGGGAGTGGCTGATGATTTGTGAAGTTAGGTTTTTTTTTTATTTTTATTTTTCATACAGCATTTTATGGCATCTTAATAAAATTAGATTTTCCTCAAAAACTCAATGTTATTTTGTGGCGTCTGATGTGGCAGATGTCCAATTAGACCTAATGGGCAGATTTGCATAGTGTTATCTTATTCATCGGCAACAAGCAGATGAGATTCATGATTGATTTTACTAGATTAGTCCTTTAATAATGAAGAAGCATAAAATACATAACAAGCAACACAAAAACATAAAAATTTTACTGCAGAGCTAAATCATATAATCACACTGGCTGCGAACCAAGAAGCAATGAACCACATCAATGTTATACTGTATAATGATTATGGGTTTGCTAACACAGCCAGAGGATTCCAGTATACTTTGTCCTAAATTGACTTCTGTTAAAATTAACATCAGTTAGACATAACTGCAGAAAATAGTCCATTTGAAATGGAAATTAATATATAATGCATTGTCTGTATATATGATTTCTAAAAAGAGAGTGAGAAGTGTGCTGGAATCTTACTTAATCTTACTTAATCTTATTATGGGTAAATACAGTCAGGGGCGGATTAAAACTGCCATGGGCCCTGGGATGTATGAATTTTATATCATGGCAGCACGGTGGCTCAGTGGTTAGCACTACAGCCCTGCAGCGCTGGGGCCCTGGGTTCAAGTCCCATCGAGGTCAACATCTGCAAAGAATTTGTATGTTCTCTCCGTGTTTGCATGGGTTTCCTCCCACACTCCAAAATATTCTGGTTGGTTGCTTAGATTGTGAGCCCCATTGGGCAAGGGACCCATTTGGCAAGCTCTGTGCAGCGCTGCGTAATCTGTTTGCGTTATATAAATAAAGGAATTATTATTATTACCTCTACAAGACTGGAATTCATTTCCTACATATGGAACTAGAATCAGTTTATTGGGGAATGGAGGATTCTGCTGCTTTCAATCTGTGGTTTTTAGGAACCTTTGAGGACCTTCAAAGGTCTTGAAATGGCTTTTGTGTACATGTGTATCTGTATTGAGAGCACCATTGGTAAAGGCCCTTCTAAGTATAAAGTATGGTGGGTGGTTTGGTTGGCCATGGTTACCCTAGAAGACTTGGGCCCTGGACCGCCGCCTATACAGGCGGTCCCCTACTTAAGAACACTTGACTTACATACGACCCATAGTTACAAACAGACCTCTGGATATTGGTAATTTATTGTACTTTAGTGCCAGGCTACAATAAACAGCTGTTTCAGGTATCACAGGTGTCTGTAATGAAGCTTTAGTGTTAATATTGATTATTATGACAACCCAACATTTTTAAAATCCAATTGTCACAGAGACCAAAAAAGTTCTGGCTGGGATTACAATGATAAAATATACAGTTCCGACTTACATACAAACTCAATTTAAGAACAAACCTACAGACCCTATCGTGTATGTAATCCGGGGACTGCCTGTAGTATAATCCACTAGTGACTACAGTACTTCACCTTTTCACATACACTAGTTTTGACAGCTGCCCTTACCATCTGCTTTGCAGATCTGCATTGTATTGTATGATTAAGAGGAGATTTTCTCTGCTTTCAAATTATCTGCTAAATCTCAGTTGCCCATAGTTTTTAATAAAATACCGGTGCCGCAAATGAAGTGATTCCATGGTAAATTATCTTACAGCTATCAGCAATATACCCAACAATATGATATATTACATAGAAATGTATAACCAATTTTCTTTTTTTTTAATTTATCAAACCCTGATAGCAAAACATATCACATCAAAAAAAGAAATCATCTGATTTTAAATAATTCAACACAAAATGGTGATTCTCTGGTGATACATTTGCTGCCAGATTGACCTTCAAAGATCTATTCTGTGGATGGGTGATAAATGTTGATCAGTGGACATCCTAATTTTTGGAAAAGGTTCTCAATATCAGATTTTGGGTGGTAATTTCTAGTACCCTAACAGGTCAGTAGTCATTTTTTGAGTTCTGATCTCAGTGTAAGGTTCTTGTTGTTGGACTCCCATCTATTTGTATTGAAAAGCTATTCTATGAATACCCACCTAGCCTGTAGATATGTTAATAATATGTGTAGCCCAGAAAATCCCTTTCTAGTTCTAGTCTATATTAGATACTGAATACATATTAAAGAAGATCTGAAGATGGCTTTAAAATTTTAGAAACCTTTAAAACTTTTCAAACTCCTATATCTTACTGTTGGAGTGTATAAGAAGCACTTCGAGGAAGAGACCCAATTGTGGGATATGTGCTGTTGGTGGAAGGTTATAGACCCATTTTAGTTTACTACATTAACACTCAAAAAAGTGGGCCCCAGACAGCTTTGAAACAGGTCATGAGTGATATGTAGGAGTCTAACATCTGGACCCCACACAATGCAGCTATTCTGGTTTCTCCTTGGGCCAAAACTGATTCATTGGACAGAACCGGAAGTAGAAGGCTCCATACTTTGTCTTGTGGCTAAGCCAGAGAACTGCAGCTCAACTCCTATGGAAGAGGCTTTATGCTTTACTATAGATTGCAGAGCAGTTCAGGTCCTGTGGATATGGCTAGGTATGCGATCTGTTGAAATCTATGAGCTATATGACCCTGTGTGACTCAGAACCAGAAATGCCTTTTTTGCTGAAGGGTACAGGATAGGCAGTCATAGGAGAAAAATGTGATCATACAAGTTAGGGATATTATCTATCATCTTTATTTGAATAAACTTTTGTATGGATAGAAACTACATGTTAAATGTAGATTTATACTTTGGCAGAAGATGTTACTATTACTTTTAAAGGTATTTGACCTTAAAAGAGAGGGTTATTACTGTGCCAAAACATAATAGAGACACTCTGTAAGAAGGATTCCCACCCTGGAAGAATGTTCTTGAAGCAAATGTACTAATGATTGATTTCTCCCCATCGTTGAAGATGTGTGGCTAGCTTCCCATGGTAAGGACAGCTCATACTAGCCTAAAACCATGGAGCTCAGTTGAATACTGCATTGGCTTCTTTGTAGAATGGAGATGTCTTTGTCTGACTTTCCCTTTAAAATGAAGTCTAAAATGTAAATACATTCAGCTCAATATAATTCAAGACATATCCCACTCTTCAGATCTGTCAGGAGTTAACCATCCACAGTAGCTGCTGTAAATTTTCTATAAAAACTACTCAGTTATTGTTACACAATTAGCCACATTCATAGTCCCATTGTATTGGACAATGGGAAACTATATGTGAATATATGGCCATAAAACACCACCCCAAGCCTAAATCCATGTATAATATTTGTTATTCTCATTTTTATAGTATCTTTATAAATATTTGCTGATATGCATGGGGTTCAATTAAATAATTACATATTAAGAGGAGCCCATCCTTTGATGGATTTGGAGGGACTAAGAGCCCACAACACTATGGACCTGGTACATGATGCAGTCCTTTGTACCTACAATTGCCCATAGACTTCAATATAATTGTCTTTATTTTGAAGCCAAATCTTAATAGCAAATATTCAGCCTTTTTAGGGAAATGTTTCATTAATGGATCGTGTATAGACGCTTATTAAACAAATTAATGATAGAAAATATAAAAATAGACCCTACAACATTCTTCACCCTGACATTCTTCACTAACATATACCTTCATATAATGTAAATCAAATCTAGAAAATGGGTACTATGAAACTTATAGACAAAATATATGGAGCCATTCACCATATAGTCAAGTGCAAGCGAGTACATTGTTCTAAATATATCATGGCTGAACCCAACAGCAGAGGGAAGGGATACAACATAGCGCGTATTACTAATTGCTATACATCCAGATATACGTAGAATGATGTAGCCTCCATTTTAACAGCACTAGGGCTTCCCTGACCTGTAGTGATACTACAATCCTCTCACAATGATCTCGCTTGTGAGATGGAGGAAACGCTAAAAAAATGCACGCAGGATTCGTCTCAAAATGGATGCCCAGGGGCTGAGGAACATGATATTATTGGGTTTTCCAGGCAGATTTGGACTAAACTGAAGATTTTTGCTACAGATCGGTATTGAATCATGAGACTTTTTCCACTAAAATTCTAATCTAGGTCATGCATCTTAATGATCATAAATATTTCCGAACTGTAAAGTCAAATAAATGTAATTTTAGGAAATAGAGAACCGGACATGGAGTCCTAAATATAAATATAAATATATGTAGAGAAATAATAGATTAGATCTCAGCAACATACTATTGAGCACATTACATTTCAACAATCTACTGAGGTTCCCATCTGCCAAATAACAAAGTCAATTATATTTCGACCACATTTTCACCGATGACTATGACCATGATGAAGAATTACCCTCAATCCACCTACCGTACTAGATAAACGTCAATGGATCTTGGTCGGTGGTAATTTTTCAAGGATTCCTTCAGTAGGTAGTAGTTGAAGGGGATGTAGTCCTTTCGGGGCTTGGAGACAATCAGAAATGCCAATGGAAAAAAATAAGTAAATTCCAATAGAGGTTTTTTGTTCGGAGCTGTTTACATGAAAACACCTTATTGGTCCAACGAGGAAGCCACATGACCATCAGCCTTGCGCATGTGACCTAATTTCTTTTCCCAAAACCCTCATTTTCAGTAAATGGGATTCACCGCTTTAGGTGCTCACACAATATTTCCTACGACTGCCTTTGATTGCTGTGACTGGACTCCATTCAGGCATATATGGGGCAAATGCCACAGGCAGTAGTGGCCATGAAAAGGGTCTTTGGCATTCGCGGAGCGTAATTGTATAAGACAAATGGTCTCATCCAAGACTACGACCAGCAAAGAAGAATGGTAGCGGTCAATACCCGTTTCACGTTTCGGTTTTATGTGTGTAGAAGACCGGCACATAATATTTTTTTTATTTTTTGACAGAGTGGACTGAAAAATCTCTGGCTGGCACTGAGGGAGATGTGATGCACATAAATGCTGCTGGCACATCCTCATGGTACTAAAGAGAAAGGAGGGGTCTAATACCCTTTAATCTTCTGATTCACATCTATGGTGATGGAAAGTCTGCATACCCTAAATATGAATAAACATCTAAACATATGTGATATGAACTACTGAACAAATATAATATCTACTATTAAGAAATATTCACTTTGAAAAAGATAATTAAAAAAATAACATAGATCTGCATGAAGGTCAGGTTATGGCACAGCAAATAAGAGGCAAACATAGGACCATGGGAAGCAAAGAGTTAAGTGTCAGCCTGGCTTTCATATCAAATGTGTTCAGTTTTAGCGATGGATAGAAATGAGGATTAAAACCTCCAGATTAAACCCCCTCTGCTACACCCCCACCCCACCACAGCATCTTCTGTCACCAAATGCTCCTGCACTACAGTAATGCACATTTAATACATAGACGTCGTTAATCTACGCACAAAGGACAGGCATTTGTCTCTTTAGTATTCCTCGTAACAAGAAAGTATCGTTAGATTTTATTTTCCTCTAATGACATACTGAAGAATTCACCAAAATCCAAATTGTAGTCAAAAGTGGGTCAACTGTTTAAGTCCTTACGTATATTCTCCACTACCCTTTTATTTTTATAATATTGATACAAAAAGTTATGAGTATAAAAAGAGTGGGTCAACAAAAATGTTAGGGTCAAAGCCATACAAAACGCTGACCTTTTGAACATCTAACATTTTAAGTCTCAGTATTTTAAAACCTGTTGCAGCACCGTACAAAACCAAAAACTGGGGTCGTTTTTATTGAAATCTTAAAATTTGTTATATTTTATGAGTGACTGCACCGAAGGCCAATTAGAAAATAGACTTATTCCATTGTTATGACAGTTTAGTCGCTTACATTGTTATGTTCCACCATCAGGTGTATTTCATTAGTCACTTACTGTTTTTGAGGTGATTTGAAGTTTGAATTTGTTTGAATTGGATCTAAAACTAATTCTGAATAATAAATAATGATTATAAATAAAAATAAAATAGATGCATATGATTTTGTATAAAATGAAGTGACCGCAAAACTTTGAGAAAATTTTCAAAAATATTAATAAACTTACGATATATATATATATATATATTTATATATATATATAGGAAATCCCCTACTTAAGAACCCCCGACTTACAGACGACCCCTACTTACAGACGGACTCTGGATTTTGTTAATTTACTGTACTTAAGTCCCAGGCTAAAATAAACAGCTATAACCGGTATCAAAGGTGTCTGTAATTAAGACTTATTGTTAATCCTGATTCTTATGACAACCCTACATTCTTAAAACCCAATAGTCAGAGACCAAAAAAAAAATTTGCCTGGGGTTATAAGTATAAAGTATACAGTTCCGACTTACATACAAATTCAACTTAAGAACAAACCTGCAGAGCTTATCCTGTATGCAGCCCTCGGATTGCCTGTATTTATATATATAAATATACAAGTGAACCAGCTAAAACACTTACCAAGTTCTGCTGGCTGTGATCAGGGTGGGTGACATCCAAGGCTGAAGACCCAGCTTATTGTCATCCTATAAGTAACCTCTGCCATGTCCCTCAGCAAGGTCGGGTCTATAAGAGGGAGGTGACCCTGATGTTGTTGCATTAATCCCTTCAGAAGGGCGTGAAGGGGAGCGAGAAGAGGAGACTGGGAATCCAAGCACATGGCACAGGATGCACAACCTCGGGGCAGGAAACAATGCTGTCTCCATCCCAAATCAATGTTGCACCATCTAGTTAACCTTCAGCTGCTAATGTAGCAGAGCCAATAGTAGCTAATGACATAACAATGTACCCAATTATTAAGTTTGCATTATATATTTCTACAAATGCCCTACAATAAGAGTCCATCAATTAATGCACCAAACTAAGAGCCGAGAAATGTGAACATGGTCATAGTACCCAGACTTTTATATGTCTTATCAATTCAACATATTCTGTTGCCTGGTATTATGTAACAATAAAGTTGCAAAAAAATTGGACAATGTTTGGAAATATGCCCCAGATTTCAATAAGAAAATGTGTGTCTTTAGCTACGCAATAAAAAGATTGTAAGCTCTTTGACATTCTCAATGACAAGTATATTACTGGTCTCCTGAAACTTAGCATTAGTTCCTGATATGGTGGTTACCTGTTCTGTTCTTTATTTCTAGTTTTTGAACAATGCAAATTGTACATTATTCCCTTTTGTCTATACCAAGATGATTTGTGTTTAGACGTGTTAAAAGAAAAGTGTAAAAGAGAATGGAGTCTATGTGAAATATCGTAATATATTTGTGATGCTTATTATCTAACTCAATAAAAAGAATTGGAAAAAAAAACGATTGTAAGCTCTTTGTACCAGAAACAAAATGGGGCATTTTAACTCATGTGATGGTTTTCAAATTCTAGTTTACTTTGTGAAAAATCTGTTGCATTTTTGGTGCAATATCTCATTCTAAAAAATTAAATAGATGTTTTGAACACTAACTGTATCTATAAAAAGGGTTTAGACCAGTGATGGCAAACCTTTTAGAGACTGAGTACCCACTTATTTATTGCAAAGTGCCAACATGGCAATTTCAGCAGTAACTTATAGCTCCCTGCTGTGTCAGAGCTTTCAATCGTATTAGTGTCCTGATGAGAGAGAAATAGTAGAGAGAAATTGAAGAAATTCTGTGTATCATTGTAGCTTTTGTCCAGGGTCCCCTTAACAATATGAGACATGGCCTGGATCTGTAGCTCTAATGGTTACCCATCTGTGTCTACACCTTCTCTCTCCTATAGTAGTCTCAGGCAGTCCAGGATGTGTGTTTGAAAATAGAACGGAGCACGAGATGTCTTGGGTTTATTTGGACTGCAGGAGGAGGCCTTGAGTCCTGTCTAGCAAACTCTGGACTAGGGTGACATCTTGGGTGCCGACAGAGATTGCTTTGAGTGCCACCTTTGGCACAAGTGCAATAGGTTCGCCACCACTGATTTAGACCATAACAGTGTGCATTGCAATTCACTAAAATGATTGACACCATAATAAACCTGATGCTTTTTTTCGCATTCTAAGTTCACTTTGTCCAATATTTGGAAAGGGTTAGTAAATATACTTCAATGTATCCCATGGGTATATATTCTTCTTTGCAGTGGATTGATTTTTAGTTACTGTATATACTGATAAATAGCAATGAAAACCTCAAAATTTTGTATCTGCCTTTAAGTTTTTAAATAACATCTACCACCAGGATCAAGAATTGTAAACCAAGCACACTGACACACTGGTGTGTGTTCCCTCTGGCAGGATCCGCTCATTTTTTAGCTTCATAGAACCTTGTTTTTAATTAAAAAAAGGTTTTAAAAATTATGCAAATGAACCCGAGGGGCTCCATAGATATCAATGGAGCCTGGAGCCTCTCAGTCTCATTTGCATAATTTTTAAAACCTTTATTTCTTAAAAACAAGAGCATAAGAAGCTACGAGAAGAGGGGATCCTACCAGAGTGGGCACAAACCAGTATGTCTGTGTGCTAGGTTTACAATCCTTCATCCTGGTGGTAGATGTCCTTTAAAATGTAAAAAAGATGGATGACATTTAACAGGGCTTGTATCCCAGTTTTCTGTCATACAAGGCCTGTAATAATCGCAATTGTTAGTGACCAATAATTGTGATTATTTCCCCCTTTTCGCCACCTCCACCCCAAATGGGGGAAGAAGAAGGCATGGCCAGCATCGGAGTGGCCAGCATGGAACGTTCTTCCCCGCAAATGTGCACTCGCTACAACTATTGACCTTTCAAACAATTCAATGCTGGCCAATTATATGGTGCATAGCCTGGATGCCCTATACATGAGGAGGCTGGCGCCAGAGAGGCAGGAACTGTGTTATACAACGACGGATGATAAACATGTCCCTATTTGTCCCTAAGCAGAAAATAGAAATAATTGTAGCCAATATATATTGTTGCTCTATGCTTATCACTGTGGTTAAAATTTATACCACAACAGTCATTATAATAAAAATCATAATCATTTCTATGATCTATGACCTAAATATGTATCCAAAAATGATACAGCACTGAAACTTGTAGCATAGGATATAAAAATCAGTATGGATAAAAATTGGTCATGTGCCTCATCCCTACGTGACAGAACATGTAGGAGTTAAAAAAGATATGACAGTAGGGAGACAGATGGGAAGGAGGGGGCGGCGGGGGGGAGAGGAAGCTTACATGGGGGTAGATGATGTCTGGCTCTGTGGATTGTTACCCATTCACAAGCTGACCTGCTTATGTCTTATCTGCGGGAATTGCAGGACATTAAGTGATGGCTAGTGCTGGGGATTCACATCAGATTTAAAAATGGATATGATGAGCCGTCATTCAAATGGTATTTCATTTTATACATGGGTGTGCAGTATAGCATCTATAAAGAGGTGGATTGTGGGGGAAATATCTACATTTTATCCATATGCAACCAAAAGGTGGTGTATAACACAGGGATATTAGTTGGTTTTGTACCTTCCCCTTTGGGTTTGCTTGAGGTATAATTCAGTCTATCACTTTTACTTTCTTTTATATATTACATATTTATATACTTCGACAGGTCTAATGTTCTGTCTACAGTGCAACCAAAAAATAAAGTGGTAAAAAACCCAATAATATTATCTCTACTTCTGCCAACAAAATATCTAATAATGTACATATTTATCATTGTCTTTTTTGTCTATGTTTGTCGTTGTTTTGGCACGGTTGTGGTACAAATGCTGTTTTGCGACTTTCCATTGCATCAATTGTACATAGGACAGTGCAAAGTGACTCTAAAATGTGCCAAATTCATTATTTGCATAGAATGGTTTTCACAAAACTGAACTGAATTCATGATTTTCGATTTGGCACAAATTTTTGTTTAGGTGCGAGTTTTGGCTTAGAAATAGGGGGAAAAACACTTCAAATGTATCAAGACATCAAGGGAGACAAACCGAAAAATAACCCCAAATACAACAACGTACATAGGGAGTCATTTATCTTATTTCCCCCTTCTCTGCGCTCTTTTTGTGCCTTTGTTGTTTTGGCTCTTTGTCAAATGCAGGTATTTTTGAGCCTCTTTAGGCGCAAATTTTAAAAAGGCGCAATTTGTTCTGCAACTCATACCATTGCCTTCCCTAAGCATGATCAGGACTCGTGTTTTCACCCATATAGGCACAACAAATAAGGCCCAAACATCTGTAAAGAGGTTCAATGTAATGACAAATAGGCTGCAACATCACACGGCCAATTGAGGCGTAACATTCCAAAAAAGTGCAAAATAGGTGCAAAGCAGCCATTACGCAGCAAAAAGGCGCAAAAACACCAAAGGAAGGAAACGATAAATGACCCCCATAGACTCACTTGATGAATTCAGATAAAACAAATATGGAATTGAACAAAGACAACCAAGTCAGAGACAAATTGTACTGATGAATTGCTGTGGATGTAATTACCCAGGTCATGTTATTTATTTTAGGTATTGGATAATATTGGGCAACGGAAAAATAACTACAAAAAGTGAAACAAAAAGAACTATGTTCCCCAATATGTCACTAATAAAAATACAAGGTTATGAGGTTTTATTGCGCAATAGTAGTAAAACTAATACAAATATATAAAAACATACTATTGCTGTATCTATATTGAGTATAAATCAATAAATGAAGAAATTGGTGCAGTTTCTGCTTTTCTATGTATTATCCAGAGTCAGTGTAAATTTGTTGTGCTCTTAACATAACTCCACAGAACCCCTTTCATTTGTGTGTTTCTTATTCCACTCCTTCGGAAAGCCATAACTCTTCTGGTTACAGAGCTGCATAAGCTTGTATTGCTTCTTATCTGCGGGACAAATTAGTAATATTCCATGTTTTGGACAAAATTACAAATGAGGTAAAATTGACAAAAAACAAATGAGCATTTTCCTGTGGTCCCTGTTTTTGCAGATTTCACTGTACGGTCCAAATGACACCTCTCCTATTCTTTTGTTACCAAGTTTATAAGTTGCCAAATGTAAAAATGAAATCTTTTGTACAAAAAAGCTTTGCAGTTTAGCAACTTTCTGACACCCATACCTTATTCATATTGTTGGTGCCCGCAGTTGTGTAAGATGTCATTGCTAGCAGTTTGACAACTGTATTACCTTTAGATAACTTTTTATAAAATTTTTATGTGTTGCGAAATGGACCTGTATGTTATTTGTATGTGATGCAAAGACTCTCATCCTGTGCAATGTGCGCAGTCTGTGGGATCAGCTCACATGCGGGTTACGCTTCCACAGGCTCTTCATGTTACACATGTGTGAAGGCCTCATAATGAAAACTAAGACACACACCAGGTAGCCATAGGACGTCATTACATGGCACCAGCCACTACTGCACATTGCAGCGACAGAGAAACAGTTATGATGCAGGGAGCCTTTTTGTATGGGTTTGAAAAGAGGTCTGTGTTTGAATAAAGCTATAAAGCTAAGCTACTCTCACATTCTACTCTCAAGCTCGTCTTCGACTGAATTTGGCCCCTCTCCAATATACTGACCCTTCCCCTTGAAGCTAGACCTTTTATTCATTCAACTCTATCTGCATCTGGAAAAAAGCACGTAGAGTTGATGTTCTGGGACAAACCTCCCATCATCTAGGACTGCAGGACAGAGCCCTAAGTGAGGAGACGGGGGAGCCAAAATATGTGATAGGACAGAGGAGCGACAATGTGTGAGAGGACAGGGAAACCCCAATATGTGGGAGGACTGTGGAGCCACAATATGTAAGAGGTCAAGGGAACCACAATATGTGAAGGGACAGTGGAGCCACAATATGTGAGAATACGAGGGAACCACAATATGTGAAGGGACAGTGGAGCCACAATATGTGAGAAGACGAGGGAACCACAATATGTGAAGGGACAGGGGGCCACAATATGTGAGAAGACGAGGGAACCACAATATGTGAAGGGACAGTGGAGCCACAATATGTGAGAAGACGAGGGAACCACAATATGTGAAGGGACAGGGGGCCACAATATGTGAAGGGACAGGGGAGCCACAATTTGTAAGAGGACAGAGGAGCCACAATATGTGAGAGAACAAGGGTGCCACCATATATGAGGAAAAGAAGAGCCACAATATGTCAGAGAACAAGGGGGCCAAAATATGTGAGAGACAAGGGAGTCACAATATGTGAGGGGACAGGGGAGCCACAATATGTGAGAAGACAAGGGAACCACAATATGTGAAGGGTCAGGGGGCCCCAATATGTGAAGGGACAGGGGAGCCACAATTTGTAAGAGGACAGAGGAGCCACAATGTGTGAGAGTCCAACAAACAGGTAGGACGGCACTCCGCGTTGGTTGTGGTGCACGAGGACAGGCGAGGAATCCGCCAGGTAACGTAGAAAGAGGTATCCCAGCACTCAGCCACAATTTGTAAGAGGACAGAGGAGCCACAATATGTGAGAGAACAAGGGAGCCACCATATATGAGGAAAAGAAGAGCCACAATATGTCAGAGAACAAGGGGGCCAAAATATGTGACAGACAAGGGAGTCACAATATGTGAGGGGACAGGGAAGCCCCAATATGTGAGAAGACAAGGAAACCACCATATGTGGGAGGACTGTGGAGCCACAATATGTGAGAGTACAGAGGAGCCACAAAATGTGAGAGGAGAGTGGAGCCACAATATGAGAGAGGACAAGGGAGCCACAATACATGAGGAAATGAAGAGCCACAATATGTCAGAGAACAAGGGGGCCAAATATGTGAGAGACAAGGGAGTCACAATATGTGAGAGAACAGTGGAACCACAATACCTGATGGGACAGGGGAACCCCAATATGTGAGAAAACAGCAGAGCCACAATATATGAGGAACAGAAGAGCCACAATATGTCAGAGAACAGGGGAGCCAAAATATGTGAGAGGACAGAGGAACCACAATATGTGAGAGGGCAGGGAACAACAATATGTGAGGGGACAGAGAAGCCAAAATATGTGAGATGGCAGGGAAGCCACAATATGTGAGAGGGCAGGGAACAACAATATGTGAGGGGACAGGGGGCCACAATATGTGAGAGACAAGTGCAACACCCCTGCCAATGTGCAGGCAGAGGAGTGTTGCGAATTAGCCCTCAGTCTGTGTCTCTCCCAGCAGGTGAGCCTGCACAACTCACCTCAGGGATTATGCAGTCGTATAGAGGTAATAAGCAGTGGTAGACCCTGCCTGTACAGCAAGGGTTAAGATATGTATTGATTGTTATTATATTCTTCCAAGTGAACTGGAGTGTAATTGGAGAGTGAGCCACCCCCTGACCGGATCTAACAAAACCCCTGGACAGGAAGGGGCAAGCTCTCTTAGGCCCAGGCTCTCACCACGTGAGCAGCTCTTAGGCCCAGGCTCTCACAAAATGAGCAGCTATTAGGCCCAGGCTTTCACCACATGAGCAGCTCTTAGGCCCCAACTCCTGACAGAGGAGCACGTCTTGGAATCCAGCACTCCTAGAGAGCACACCTTGAAGATTGTCAGTGACCAGAGAGATAGTGTGACGCACACCTTCAGTGCTACACACAGAACACCCAGGACAAAGCTGCAGTTTCCATATCTGGACACAGCTACATCCCAGCCTGCACCTGCTACCAGGCTGGTGAATCTAATCCTGAGGATCACTCTCCATGACCACTCCAATAATCCGGAATCTCAAACAATCCAGCATCTATAACAAGACAATTTGGCTTGTTGCCTGCAGTTGTTCTAATTAAGAACTGTGAGTTATTTTGCACAACGTTACCTCTGTTTGTTCACTGGATACAGCTGTAACACCAAGGGCCCCCCCTCGATTACCCAGGGACTCATACTACAGACACCAAAGGGGTTGTCCCAGGGAGAACCAGTACCTCAGCCTCTCCCTCCATCTTTCTTGCACACACCACCTGCTGGAGACCTGCCAGGCTTAGGACAGCCCTCCGGTCCAAATACCAAGCACAGTGACATCAGCGTGCCTAGGCCGCAACCGCCAGCCACTCCGGTATTCTGGGCCCTGGCTGCCTCCAGGCCCCAAGAAAAGGCTAGGCCCTGGTGGGGGATGTTGCACAAGGGAGCCACAATATGTGAGGGGACAGGAAAGTCACAATATGTGAGGGGACAGGGGAGCCACAATATGTGAGAGGACAGGGGAGCCACAATATGTGAGGGGGGACAGGCAGGGAGCACACACATCCCCCACGTGAGAGGACAGGGGAGCCACAATATGTGAGGGGACAGGGGAGCCACAATATGTGAGGGGACAGGGGCCACAATATGTGAGGGGACAGGGGAGCCACAATATGTGAGGGGACAGGGAAACCCACATATGGAAGGGGACAGGGGGCCACAATATGTGAGGAGAACAGGGGAAACCCACTTTATGGGAGAAAACAGGGGAGCCACAATATTTGAGAGGACAGAGGAGCACAATATGTAAGAGGTCAAGGGAACCACAATATGTGAGGGGACAGAGGGGCAACACAATGTGAGGGGACAGGGAAGCCACAATATATGAGAGGACAGGGGAAACACAATATGTGAGAGGACAGGGGAGCCACAATATGTGAGAGGACAGAGGAGCCACAATATGTGAGAGGACAGGGAAGCCACAATATGTGAGAGGACAGGGAAGCCACAATATGTGAGAGGACAGGGGAGCCACAATATGTGAGAGGACAGGGGAGCCACAATATGTGAGAGGACAGGGGAGCCACAATATGTGAGAGGACAGGGAGCACAAGCGAGGAGGGGAGCCACAATATGTGAGAGGACAGGGAAGCCACAATATGGGCCAGGACAGTGATGGCTAACCTATGGCACTGGTGCCGGAGGTGGCACTCGGAGCCCTTTCTGTGGGCACTCAGGCCATCACCAGAGATGACTCCAGGTATCTTCCTGCAGTCCCAGACAGCCCAGGACTTGCTGTGCACATGGCTATTTTAAAGTGACAGCTCTACCTGGGACTATTTTCTGCTTTATTGGTGTCCTCAGGAGCTGGTATCAATGAAACTGTGACAGAGAAGGGAGTATAAATCATAAATTAAATTTCTGTGTTGGCACTTTGCGATAAATAAGTGGGGTCTTTGTTGTAGTTTGGGCACTCGGTCTCTAAAAGTTTTGCCATCACTGGACCAGGGGAACCACAATATGTGAGGAGACAGGGAGTCACAATATGTAAGGGAGAGGGGAGCCACTTTATGAGGGGTATGGAGGACACAAGGCCACAATATGAGAAGGATGGTGGTTTGGAGACACAAATGAGGGGGTGTAGGACATAGGTCACAAGATGAGTGGAGTAGAGGGGTGGGGGGTAGGAGAAAAGAAAGTGTTATGGAAATCCCTATCTCTGTGATGTGTGGGTCCAAATCTTGTATAGTACAAGCTGCTCGGGTGAACCACTCAGACCTTCACATGTTTGAGAGAATTCCAATTTATTTAGGTAGCAGACAGTTTTTTATAGGTTCTTGGGACAAAGGAACCTACTGAGCGTGTCCACATTCCTACGCGGGGGATGGTACTATGCATAGAGATCTTGTATAGATACATGGTAGGAGAACAAAATAAAAAGGGGATTCATTCCCTCACAAAAGTGAGGCATTTTAAGTTGGCGAGGTAAATAAAAGTTGGGAAAAAAGTAAAGGGTGGATAAAATTAAAGAGGGGTTATACTTAGACGCTAATACTGTATGAAAAGGGCTTAATCATAAAGCAAACACCCACCACAACATGAAGAACTCTATTATAGTGATGGGTCGCTCGTGAACGAGCCGGCACCTCGCGCGTGAACGACATGAGCCGCCTCACTATACCCCGCCCATAAACGGCTCACCACGCCCCCTTTAACACGTAATATCAGGTAAAAGTTGAGATGTACGGGGCGCTCAAGACCTGCGGCTCCCTATTATATATTTAATAGGGAGCCGTTTAGGGGCCAGGAGAGCCGGTTATTCTTAGTAAGCGGAGCCTCATGAGCCAGCTCAATAAGAAGAGCCGGAATTCCCATCTCTACTGTATTAAAGTGCATGAGAAAGAAAGGTTGAGAATGACCGACATACACTCACCGGCCACTTTATTAGGTACACCATGCTAGTAACGGGTTGGACCCCTTTTGCTTTCAGAACTGCTCAATTCTTCGTGGCATAGATTCAACAAGGTGCTGGAAGATTCTCAGAGATTTTGGTCCATATTGACATGATGCATCACACAGTTGCCGCAGATTTGTCGGCTGCACATCCATGCGAATCTCCCGTTCCACCACATCCTAAAGATGCTCATTGGATTGAGATCTGGTGACGTGGGAGGCCATTTGAGTAGTGACCTCACTGTCATGTTCAAGAAACCAGTCTGAGATGATTCCAGCTTTATGACATGGCGCATTATCCTGCTGAAAGTAGCATCAGATGTTGGGTACATTGTGGTCATAAAGGATGGACATGGTCAGCAACAATACTCAGGTAGGCTGTGGCGTTGCAACGATGCTCAATTGGTACCAAGGGGCCCAAAGAGTGCCAGAAAATATTCCCACACCATGAACCACACAGCCTGAACCGTTGATACAAGGCAGGATGGATCATGCTTTCATGTTGTTGACGCCAAATTCTGACCCTACCATCCGAATGTCGCAGCAGAAATCGAGACTCATCAGACCAGGCAACGTTTTCCATCTTCTACTGTCAATTTGGATGAGCTTGTGCAAATGTAGCTCAGTTTCCTGTTCTTAGCTGAAAGGAGTGGCACCCGGTGTGGTCTTCTGCTGCTGTAGCCATCTGCTCAAAGTTCGACGTACTGTGCGTTCAGAGATGCTCTTCTGCCTACCTTGGCTGTAACAGGTGGCGATTTGAGTCACTGTTGCCTTTCTATCAACTCGAACCAGTCTGCCCATTCTCCTCTGACCTCTGGAATCAACAAGGCATTTCCGCCCACAGAACTGCGCTCACTGGATGTTTTTCTTTTTCGGACCATTCTCTGTAAACCCTAGAGATGTGTGCGTGAAAATCCCAGTAGATCAGCAGTTTCTGAAATACTCAGACCAGCCCTTCTGGCACCAAAACCGTGCACTTTCAAAGGCACTCAAATCCCTTCTTCCCCCTACCGATGCTCGGTTTGTGAACTGCAGGAGATTGTCTTGACCAGTCTACATGCCTAAATGCACTGAGTTGCCGCCATGTGATTGGCTGATTAGAAATTAAGTGTTAACGAGCAGTTGGAAGGTTGTACCAATAAAGTGGCCGGTGAGTGTATATGTATGGTGTCAGCTTACAGGTGCTGCCATCTTGTGTCAACATGCCAACTCTGCACAGCGCGGGATGTAATGCTTCCTCGGAGCGGCTAGAGGGCGCTCGGGTCCCGATTACGTATTTGTTTGCCAGGCAGCGAGGATGCTGGGAAATGTAGTCAAATGCGGCATGCGGGAAATGTAGTCTCACTGTGTATCGGACTGATTGAGAGTGTGTTAGAAGGGACATTGTAAGCGTGGTGTGACAGGGCAGGAGGCTGCATGCTGTCACTGAGCCGGGTGCTGCCGCACTGACAGACCGGCAGTGTTCACAGGAACGGCAATTGTAGCTGTGTGAACTGGGGTGAGGGCTGGAAGAAACCCAGGATGCCTGTGTGCAGGAAACGCCAGGCTGTGCCTGCTAGTGTGTTATGCCATGTGGATGCCCAGGCAAAGTGGGTAAGTACAAGGTGCCAGGTGGTCCCAGACAGGAGGGAGAAGTCACAGATGCAACTTTGTTGCGGTTTTCATAAGGAAAGTCACATGATGGATCCTATTGTGAGATGTTAAGACCTGTTCATACAGGAACTTATGTCACCCTAATTGTGGGATATTACCCATTTGTATTGCAGATTTGGGGGCTGAGGGGACTTGTGTTTTTGTGGCTGGGCGCTGATATTGATGTCCTGTAGAGTAGACTATCCGCATCTATGGCGTTTTACATGTAACTTACAGGCACGGGTATCCCAGGCATTAAATCACCGTAGGTGAGTACTACGCCACCCTATAGGGCAGTGACATGGCAGCTGCTGACATATAATCGTCAACAGGGAGCAATAACTCATCATCATCACTATCATCATCATCACTTTTTTTACATTATTTATTTAACATCAAAACTTGTCAAAAACCAGAAAAGTTTTGTTGTCAATGTAGATCTATTGTACCTGCTTCTTTTGGGGCAAACTGTGGGTTGATGTTGAGGCAATTTTGAAATATATATCACTAATAAACATTTCTTGATGGAAAAGAGAATGAATCGGCAAATCTTATTATGATAATATGATAATATTGCGTGTCCACAGTGTAACATTAGGGGCAATTTCATTCTCTCGGTCACTTATAAATTCTAACGGCAACCTGTGCCCAAATTTTACATCCCTAAGGTAGGATTAAGAAATATTCATTTCTGGAATTCCCTCTTTTATGACATCTCACCGTTTAGCCATAAAAAAATCATGTGATAATGAGCAGAGAAGAGTGACATTTTGCCTGAGATGAGTAAATTTAGAGGCTGAAGGGGAGTCTTTAGAACCTAGAACCGTAATCGGGCTTGTGATTCTGGGATCTGCAGAACAGGAAGTTCCCAGAGATGGAGACTTAATATTTTAGTCACTTGGGTTTCTTGGAGAACTGAAAATAAAGAGAGCACAAGAATTGGGATCACCTACAGGCACAGTATGTAAAGGTCTGTATGTAAAGGACTGTCTGTACTCATGAATGGAGAGGAAGCTGAGCCATTGTGTTATCTGTGCCCCCCCCCCCCCTCCACATATTGTACCATAATGAGATATCAGGTCACAGGGTCACACAACACAAAACTTTACATTAGTCAGTAGCCGTGACTTTCGTGAACTTTCCAAATCCTAACTAGATCCAGAAGAAGTCCTCTCATGTACTTGGCACCTTCTTTGGGTGACCCCAGATATAAATGAGTTATAGACAATAACATGTCATATTCTTATATACTGTAAGTTCTAACCCTGTTACGGAGCAGGAGGAGCTGAGCCGGTTGGCATAGTGATATCTGCAGGCAACGGTTATAGACCAGCTGAGCAAGATTGTACATTGTGTCCCTGCTGTCTGCGGCAGCATGTTATAGAGCAGCTGAACAGGCTCATACATGTGTTTTCTATCTGCCGGAAAAGTGAAGGTCAGGAGGAACTGAGCAGAGATTCTACACGTTGGGCCACATTTACTAAAGCCCAGTTGGCGATTGTATCTCATGCTTTATGCTAAAACTTTTTTGGTGCACTATGTGGGGCAGTGCAGAGTGCGCCAGATTCATGCAGAACGTGCGCCAGAAATCATGACTATGGCCCCTCTGCCCTATTACAGGCAAACTGCACATAGAACAGACTGCACTGTTTTTGATAAATGTGGCCCAGTACACTTATGCAGGCAGTGTGTTGTAGAGCAGCAGGAGCTGAACAGGTCATACATAGTGCAGGTAGCACGGTATAGAACAGGAGCAGCTTAGCTAATATACATGTGTCTATCTGCAGGCTGCATGTTATAGAGATGCAGTAGCTTAATAGAAAATGTTTTTTTCTGTTCCAGTTCATCTAAGTCCACCCTTCGTTCTATGTACAGAAAGCATAATACTGGTAAGAAGCAAAAGCTGTGCCAAAAGAAGTCTACATGTAAAACTGAAGTTACTATATTCAAGCTCCTTCTGCTCTATAACATGCTGTCAACCCGTAGGATACTACAAGCTACTCCTGCTCATAAACATGCTTTCCGCAGATTACACTGAATTTGGAGATGACAGTGAATCTTTACTGCATTGTTTTAGGTCATTTATACTATATCTTTGTTTTTTGTTCTGGCGGAACTTGTTATAATGGAGCAGTAGAGTCCAAGTGATGATGATGATGGTGTCTCTAAGTCTTCTCTCTCTGCAGGTGTCTCTGGCCCCTCCTTCCGTGTCTTACTGATATCTTGTTAATTTCTGATATGATCTTTCCCTCAATCTTCCTGTGATAAACATGTAATAATATTTCTCATTGCACAGGGTATACTCTAAAGATGGATCCAGATCATGAAAGAATGGGAAGCTAGAACCTCCGAGGAAGAAGGAGAGGAAAACTGCGACTCCGAGAAGAGGCGCCATCACCCTCTGAGGTCCCACCAGCACCTACAGAGGAACTGAAAGGATGGAAGTTCCTGCTCTTACCTGTGCTTTTAGGCTTCATGACTCAGCTGCGGCCGGGAGAAAGCTTCAACCCCTTTCCTCAGTCCAGAAAGGAATTTTACCAAAGAGCAGGTATAATAATAATAATAATATAAATGCTCTTAAATTGGCGCCATCATATTCCACGTGCTGTACAGATCATGGGGGACATACAAACATCAGACATTACAGAGCAATAATATGGTCAGATGAAACAATGTGAGCGAGGGCCCTGCTCCAAGAGCTTACAATCTTATGTATCCATTCATTTACTACATGTAGCTACATCAGACATAAGAATGTACAGCATCAGCAGGATGGTACTGGCCGTGGATTCTGCTTCTAGTGACTACAGTTGTAACAAGGAAAAAAAAAATAAGTGCTGGCTCATGGGAATAAAACCTTATACACGGGCGGTACTACATGGCACCCGCTGTTGTGGTGCATGTGGTGGAGACACAGGCCCATAGGGGGTCGTGGTCCCTGCTGGTGCTGTGTTGCTGCAGCAGTGGACTCATGAATGAGGTCACCATGAAGAGGTTAGGGTTTATCTTGAGTTCCATTTGTTAATGTAACCTAGTGGCAATAGATCATTGTATAATGTGTAATAGTATAGTATAGTGGATGTGTAGGCCGGATCATTCTCTCTCAAATGTTGTCAAACCTTTTCCATGTATAATGTTATAGTGGCCTTTTTAGCACTTTTTCCCACTTTCAGTAGCTGTAAGCTGTATATACTTTATACATCAGGGAGTGAAATGTGTACATACCATATTGACCTGGAGTGAACCTCGTCTGAACTGCAAGTCAAGTACCTGGTGTGAATCCGTTAATAAAGTTTGCTTAGTGACTGGGTTTCTCTAGGGGGTGCAATGGCTGACTTGCAACAAATATGCCACTTTTTCATGCCACTTTCGACACAAGGGAATGATGAATTGCCTTAAAGGAAATGTACCATCTGGTAGGTAGGTACAGCTAAAATCATTTAGTGGCTGCTGTTTTTGGAAAAGTTTATTGCCCTAATATGCAAATTTGTTAAAGAGGCTACTGGGGCGTGTAGTAGCCTCTTTCACAAATTTGCATATTAGGCAGTAAAACTTATCCAAAGGCAGCGGTCACAAAACTATTAACCCGAAAAAGGACTACGATGGCATTTATTAGCTGAAGCTACCACCGGATCTACCTTAATAGGTAGATCGAGATGGTAGATTTCCTTAAAGGCGGGTTCACTTTCAAAACTAATTGATATGTTTGTGTAATGAAAAGTTCTACAATTTCCAATGTATTTTCTGTTTCTAGATCTCTGCTTGCTGTCATCTGTAGAAGCTTTATGTTATCCTGTGGATAGAAAATCGTTCAAGGTCATGTGATGTCCACAGGTGCACGGCTCTTTATATCACACGACTTGTTTGGGGCTGTGTGTGACATCACATGACCGGGGGCCGGTATTATCCACAGGAAGTTAACAATGAAGGCTCCTATAGAATGACAGCAAGAAGAGATCTAGAACTTTTCCTTGCCAAAACAATATCAATTCAATGAAAGTAGACAATCCCTTAATAGCTTTAGGTGTATGATATAGTGGCAGGATTCTCTGGTCATTGCATTGCGTTTTTGTGTAACTTATAGTAATATTGGCTAAATATTTTTAAAGAAAACAGACTTTGATCAGGAGTGATCACTAGTGATACAATGGAAGCCCCTAATCCCTTCCAGTTACACATACATGGGGAGGTCTGATTGTAGCGCGCTCTGTGATATATAATGATTCATCATTTCCTCCTGTAAAAACAGGTTCAGAGTCGGACAAGGGATTTTCACACTTTGGTTACTTTTGAGGAATGTAGTAAGAAGCAAACTGCTGCGAAAGCATGTGAACTTTAACCTTGTCCAATCCTTAAACCAGACTACAGTCATTCTCCAAAGGCTTATAAGGTTAAGTCTCAGGGCTAGCATTTGTTAAAGGGGACCTGCCAAATAACAGAATAAGGTTTTATCAAAGCAATTTCTACCTTAGACCGATTACAAATGTAGCGAAATTTGTATCACCATATGATATCTTCATCTGTAGGAATCACTTGTTTCATTACCGAGGATTATCGGGATTAGGGGTTGTTATGTGGGTCCTGTGGGGTATAAAAAAACAAAGAGCATATACTCACCCCTTTCCAGTTCAGTGCAGCATCATTTGTTTAATAACAGAGTATCAGCAGTGACGCAGCATCTACAGCTATGTACTGCTTAGCAGCAGTTGCATGCTTAGTGGATGTGGGCACTTGATGGACCTCTGACCTTGTGTATTATACAGCGGTTGGTAGTGATGGCGATGCTGCACTGAACGGAGAGGGTTGATTATGTGCTCTTGTTATTTTTATACCCCGTAGGAGCCCTACATTAAAAAAAAAACCTATCTGGACAAACCTTTTCAATAACTACCCTCATGAGCCGCTTTTAAAACATTACACACAATATGTGAGAGGACAGGGAAGCCACAATATGTGAGAGGACAGGGAAGCCACAATATGTGAGAGGACGGGAAGCCACAATATGTGAGAGGACAGGGGAGCCACAATATGTGAGAGGACAGGGGAGCCACAATATGTGAGAGGACAGGGGAGCCACAATATGTGAGAGGACAGGGAAGCCACAATATGGGCCAGGACAGTGATGGCTAACCTATGGCACTGGTGCCGGAGGTGGCACTCGGAGCCCTTTCTGTGGGCACTCAGGCCATCACCAGAGATGACTCCAGGTATCTTCCTGCAGTCCCAGACAGCCCAGGACTTGCTGTGCACATGGCTATTTTAAAGTGACAGCTCTACCTGGGACTATTTTCTGCTTTATTGGTGTCCTCAGGAGCTGGTATCAATGAAACTGTGACAGAGAAGGGAGTATAAATCATAAATTAAATTTCTGTGTTGGCACTTTGCGATAAATAAGTGGGTCTTTGTTGTAGTTTGGGCACTCGGTCTCTAAAAGTTTTGCCATCACTGGACCAGGGGAACCACAATATGTGAGGAGACAGGGAGTCACAATATGTAAGGGGAGAGGGGAGCCACTTTATGAGGGGTATGGAGGACACAAGGCCACAATATGAGAAGGATGGTGGTTTGGAGACACAAATGAGGGGGTGTAGGACATAGGTCACAAGATGAGTTGGAGTAGAGGGGTGGGGGGTAGGAGAACAGAAAGTGTTATGGAAATATCCCTATCTCTGTGATGTGTGGGTCCAAATCATTGTATAGTACAAGCTGCTCGGTGAACCACTCAGACCTTCACATGTTTGAGAGAATTCCAATTTATTTAGGTAGCAGACAGTTTTTATAGGTTCTTGGGACAAAGGAACCTACTGAGCGTGTCCACATTCCTACGCGGGGGATGGTACTATGCATAGAGATCTTTGTATAGATACATGGTAGGAGAACAAAATAAAAAGGGGATTCTATTCCCTCACAAAAGTGAGGGCATTTTAAGTTTGGCGAGGTAAATAAAAGTTGGGAAAAAAGTAAAGGGTGGATAAAATTAAAGAGGGGGTTATACTTAGCGCTAATACTGTATGAAAAGGGCTTAATCATAAAGCAAACACCCACCACAACATGAAGAACTCTATTATAGTGATGGGTCGCTCGTGAACGAGCCGGCACCTGCGCGTGAACGACATGAGCCGCCTCACTATACCCCGCCCATAAACGGCTCACCACGCCCCCTTTAACACGATAATATCAGGTAAAAAGTTGAGATGTGCGGGGCGCCTGAATGACCTGCGGCTCCCTATTATATATTTAATAGGGAGCCGTTTAGGGGCCAGGAGAGCCGGTTATTCTTAGTAAGCGGAGCCTCATGAGCCAGCTCACTAAGAAGAGCCGGAATTCCCATCTCTACTGTATTAAAGTGCATGAGAAAGAAAGGTTGAGAATGACCGACATACACTCACCGGCCACTTTATTAGGTACACCATGCTAGTAACGGGTTGGACCCCCTTTTGCTTTCAGAACTGCCTCAATTCTTCGTGGCATAGATTCAACAAGGTGCTGGAAGCATTCCTCAGAGATTTTGGTCCATATTGACATGATGGCATCACACAGTTGCCGCAGATTTGTCGGCTGCACATCCATGATGCGAATCTCCCGTTCCACCACATCCTAAAGATGCTCTATTGGATTGAGATCTGGTGACTGTGGAGGCCATTTGAGTACAGTGACCTCACTGTCATGTTCAAGAAACCAGTCTGAGATGATTCCAGCTTTATGACATGGCGCATTATCCTGCTGAAAGTAGCCATCAGATGTTGGGTACATTGTGGTCATAAAGGGATGGACATGGTCAGCAACAATACTCAGGTAGGCTGTGGCGTTGCAACGATGCTCAATTGGTACCAAGGGGCCCAAAGAGTGCCAAGAAAATATTCCCCACACCATGACACCACCAGCCTGAACCGTTGATACAAGGCAGGATGGATCCATGCTTTCATGTTGTTGACGCCAAATTCTGACCCTACCATCCGAATGTCGCAGCAGAAATCGAGACTCATCAGACCAGGCAACGTTTTTCCAATCTTCTACTGTCCAATTTGGATGAGCTTGTGCAAATTGTAGCCTCAGTTTCCTGTTCTTAGCTGAAAGGAGTGGCACCCGGTGTGGTCTTCTGCTGCTGTAGCCCATCTGCCTCAAAGTTTGACGTACTGTGCGTTCAGAGATGCTCTTCTGCCTACCTTGGTTGTAACGGGTGGCGATTTGAGTCACTGTTGCCTTTCTATCAGCTCGAACCAGTCTGCCCATTCTCCTCTGACCTCTGGCATCAACAAGGCATTTCCGCCCACAGAACTGCCGCTCACTGGATGTTTTTTCTTTTTCGGACCATTCTCTGTAAACCCTAGAGATGGTTGTGCGTGAAAATCCCAGTAGATCAGCAGTTTCTGAAATACTCAGACCAGCCCTTCTGGCACCAACAACCGTGCCACTTTCAAAGGCACTCAAATCCCCTTTCTTCCCCATACCGATGCTCGGTTTGAACTGCAGGAGATTGTCTTGACCATGTCTACATGCCTAAATGCACTGAGTTGCCGCCATGTGATTGGCTGATTAGAAATTAAGTGTTAACGAGCAGTTGGACAGGTGTACCTAATAAAGTGGCCGGTGAGTGTATATGTATGTGTGTCAGCATTACAGGTGCTGCCATCTTGTGTCACACATGACCCTCTGCACAGCGCGGGATGTAATGCTTCCTCGGAGCGGCTAGAGGGCGCTCGGCGTCCCGATTACGTATTTGTTTGCCAGGCAGCGAGGCATGCTGGGAAATGTAGTCAAATGCGGCATGCCGGGAAATGTAGTCTCACTGTGTATCGGACTGATTGAGAGTGTGTTAGAAGGGACATTGTAAGCGTGTGTGTGACAGGGCAGGAGGCTGCATGCTGTCACTGAGCCGGGTGCTGCCGCACTGACAGGACCGGCAGCTGTTCACAGGTAACGGCATATTGTAGCTGTGTGAACTGGGGTGAGGGCTGGAAGAAACCGCAGGATGCCTGTGTGCAGGAAACGCCAGGCTGTGCCTGCTAGTGTGTTATGCCATGTGGATGCCCAGGCAAAGTGGGTAAGATACAGGTGCCATGTGGGTCCCAGACAGGAGGGAGAAGTCACATGATGCAACTTTGTTGCGGTTTTCATAAGGAAAGTCACATGATGGATCCGATTGTTGAGATGTTAAGACCCTGTTCATACAGGAACTTATGTCACCCTAATTGTGGGATATTACCCATTTGTATTGCAGATTTGGGGGCTGGAGGGACTTGTGTTTTTGTGGCTGGGGCGCTGATTATGATGTCCTGTAGAGTAGACTTATCCGCATCTATGGCGTTTTACATGTAACTTACAGGCACTGGGTATCCCAGGCATTAAATCACCGTAGGTGATGTACTACGCCACCCTATAGGGCAGTGACATGGCAGCTGCTGACATATAATCGTCAACAGGGAGCAATAACTCATCATCATCATCATCATCATCATCATCACTTTTTTTAAATTTATTTATTTAACATCAAAACTTGTCAAAAACCAGAAAAGTTTTGTTGTCAATGTAGATCTATTGTCACCTGCTTCTTTTGGGGCAAACTGTGGTTGATGTTGAGGCAATTTTGTAAATATATATCACTAATAAACATTTCTTGATGGAAAAGAGAATGAATCGGCAAATCTTATTATGATAATATGATAATATTGCAGTGTCCACAGTGTAACATTAGGGGCAATTTCATTCTCTCGGTCACTATAAATTCTAACGGCAACCTGTGCCCAAATTTTACATCCCTAAGGTAGGATTAAGAAATATCATTTCTGGAATTCCCTCTTTTATGACATCTCACCTGTTTAGCCATAAAAAAAATCATGTGATAATGAGCAGAGAAGAGTGACATTTTGCCTGAGATGAGTAAAGTTTAGAGGCTGAAGGGGAGTCTTTAGAACCTAGAACCGTAATCCGGGCTTGTGATTCTGGGATCTGCAGAACAGGAAGTTCCCAGAGATGGAGACTTAATATTTTAGTCACTTGGGTTTCTTGGAGACTGAAAATAAAGAGAGCACAAGAATTGGGATCACCTACAGGCACAGTATGTAAAGGTCTGTATGTAAAGGACTGTCTGTACTCATGAATGGAGAGGAAGCTGCGCCATTGTGTTATCTGTGCCACCCCCCTCACCCCTCACATACTGTACCATAATGAGATATCAGGTCACAGGGTCACACAACACAAAACTTTACATTAGTCAGTAACCGTGACTTTCGTGAACTTTCCAAATCCTAACTAGATCCAGAAAGAAGTCCTCTCATGTACTTGGCACCTTCTTTGGGTGACCCCAGATATAAAATGATGTGTATAGACAATAACATGTCATATTCTTATATACTGTAAGTTCTAACCCATGTTACGGAGCAGGAGGAGCTGAGCCGGTTGTGCATAGTGCCATATCTGCAGGCAACGTGTTATAGACCAGCTGAGCAGATTGTACATTGTGTCCCTGCTGTCTGCAGGCAGCATGTTATAGAGCAGCTGAACAGGCTCATACATAGTGTTTTCTATCTGCCGGAAACATGTGACAGGTCAGGAGGAACTGAGCAGATTCTACACGTTGGGCCACATTTACTAAAGCCCAGTTGGCGAATTGTATCTCATGCTTTATGCTAAAACTTTTTTGGTGCACTATGTTGGGGCAGTGCAGAGTGCGCCAGATTCATGCAGAACGTGCGCCAGAAATCATGACTATGGCGCCCTCTGCCCTATTCACAGGCAAACTGCACATAGTACAGACTGCACTGTTTTTGATAAATGTGGCCCAGTACACTTATGCAGGCAGTGTGTTGTAGAGCAGCAGGAGCTGAACAGGTCATACATAGTGCAGGTAGCACGGTATAGAACAGGAGCAGCTTAGCTAATTATACATTGTGTCCTATCTGCAGGCTGCATGTTATAGAGATGCAGTAGCTTAATAGAAAAATGTTTTTTTTCTGTTCCAGTTCATCTAAGTCCACCCTTCGTTCTATGTACAGAAAGCATAATAACTGGTAAGAAGCTAAAAGCTGTGCCAAAAAGAAGTCTACATGTAAAACTGAAGTTACTATATTCAAGCTCCTTCTGCTCTATAACATGCTGTCAACCCGTAGGATACTATATACAAGCTACTCCTGCTCTATAACATGCTTCCCGCAGATTACACTGAATTTTGGAGATGACAGTGAATCTTTACTGCATTGTTTTAGGTCATTTATACTAATATCTTTGTTTTTTTGTTCTGGCGGAACTTGTTATAATGGAGCAGTAGAGTCCAAGTGATGATGATGATGGTGTCCTCTAAGTCTTCTCCTCTCTGCAGGTGTCTCCTGGGCCCTCCTATCCGCTGTCTGTACTGATATCTTGTTAATCTTCTGATATGATCTTTCCCTCAATCTTCCTGTGATAACACATGTAATAATATTTCTCATTGCACAGGGTATACTCTAAAGATGGATCCAGATCATGAAAAGAATGGGAAGCTAGAACCTCCGGAGGAAGAAGGAGAGGAAACTGCGACTCCCGTAGAAGAGGCGCCATCACCCTCTGAGGTCCCACCAGCACCTACAGAGGAACTGAAAGGATGGAAGTTCCTGCTCTTTTACCTGTGCTTTTATGGCTTCATGACTCAGCTGCGGCCGGGAGAAAGCTTCATAACCCCTTTCCTCCTCAGTCCAGAAAGGAATTTTACCAAAGAGCAGGTAATAATAATAATAATAATAATAATGCTCTTAAATTGGCGCCATCATATTCCACAGTGCTGTACAGATCATGGGGGACATACAATCATCAGACATTACAGAGCAATAATATGGTCAGATGAAACAATGTGAGCGAGGGCCCTGCTCACAAGAGCTTACAATCTTATGTATCCATTCATTTACTACATGTAGCTACATCAGACATATAAGAATGTACAGCATCAGCAGGATGGTACTGGCCGCTGGATTCTGCTTCTAGTGACTACAGTTGTAACAAGGAAAAAAACAAATAAGTGCTTGTGCTCATGTGAATAAACCTTATACACGGCGCGGTACTACATGGCACCCGCTGTTTCTGTGGTGCATTGCTGGTGGAGACACAGGGCCATAGGGGTCGTGGTCCCTGCTGGTGCTGTGTTGCTGCAGCAGTGGACTCCATGAATGAGGTCACCATGAAGAGGTTAATGGGTTTATCTTGAGTTCCATTTGTTAATGTAACCTAGTGGCAATAGATCATTGTATAATGTGTAATAGTATAGTATAGTGGATGTGTAGGCCGGATCATTCTCTCTCCAAATGTTGTCAAACCTTTTCCATGTATAATGTTATAGTTGGCCTTTTTAGCACTTTTTCCCACTTTCAGTAGCTGTAAGCTGTATATACTTTATACATCAGGGAGTGAAATGTGTACATACCATATTGGCCTGGAGTGAACCTCGTCTGAACTGCAAGTCAAGTACCTGGTGTGAACCTAGTTAATAAAGTTTGCTTAGCTGACTGGGTTTCTCTAGGGGGTGCAATGGCTGACTTGCACCAAAATATGCCACTTTTTCATGCCACTTTCCGACACCAGGGAATGATGAATTGCCCTTAAAGGAAATGTACCATCTTGGTAGGTAGGTACAGCTAATAATCATTTAGTGGCTGCTGTTTTTGGAAAAGTTTTATTGCCCTAATATGCAAATTTGTTAAAGAGGCTACTGGGGCGTGTAGTAGCCTCTTTCACAAATTTGCATATTAGGCAGTAAAACTTATCCAAAGGCAGCGGTCACAAAACAATTAACCCGAAAAAGGACTACGATGGCATTTATTAGCTGAAGCTACCACCGGATCTACCTTAATAGGTAGATCCGAGATGGTAGATTTCCTTTAAAGGCGCTGTTCACTTTCAACAACTAATTGATATTGTTTGTGTAATGAAAAGTTCTACAATTTTCCAATGTATTTTCTGTTTCTAGATCTCTGCTTGCTGTCATTCTGTAGGAAGCTTCTATGTTTACTTCCTGTGGATAGAAAATCTGTTCAAGGTCATGTGATGTCACACAGGTGCACGGCTCCTTTATATCACACGACTTTGTTGTGCGCCTGTGTGACATCACATGACCGGGGGCCGGTATTTATCCACAGGAAGTTAACAATGAAGGCTCCTATAGAATGACAGCAAGCAGAGATCTAGAACTTTTCCTTGCACAAACAATATCAATTCACTGAAAGTAGACAATCCCTTTAATAGCTTTAGTTGTATGATATTCAGTGGCAGGATTCTCTGGTCATTGCATTGCGTTTTTGTGTAACTTATCAGTAATACTTGGCTAAATATTTTTAAAGAAAACAGACCTTTGATCAGGAGTGATCACCTAGTGATACATGGAAGCCCCTAATCCCTTCCTAGTTTACACATACATGGGGAGGTCTGATTGTAGCCTGCGCTCTGTGATATATAATGATTCATCATTTTCCTCCTGTAATAAACCAGGTTCAGAGTCGGACATAGGGATTTTCACACTTGTGTTACTTATTGAGGAATGTAGTAAGAAGCAAACTGCTGCGAAAGCATGTGAACTTTAACCTTTGTCCAATCCTTAAACCCAGACTACAGTCATTTCTCCACAGGCTTATAAGGTTAAGACTCAGGGCTAGCTATTTGTTAAAGGGGACCTGCCAAATAACAGAAATAAGGTTTTATCAAAGCAATTCTACCTTTAGACTGAGTACAAATGTAGCGAAATTTGTATCACCATATGATATCTTCATCTGTAGGAAATCACTTGTTTCATTTACCGAGGATTATCTGGGATAAGGGGTTGTTATGTGGGTCCCTGTGGGGTATAAAAAAAACAAAGAGCATATACTCACCCCTTTCCAGTTCAGTGCAGCATCATTTGTTTATACACAGAGTATCAGCAGTGACGCAGCATCTACAGCTATGTACATGCTATAGCAGCAGTTGCATGCTTTAGTGGATGTGGGCACTCTTGATGTGACCTCTGACCTTGTGTATATATACAGCGGTTGGTAGTGATGGGCGATGCTGCACTGAACTGGAGAGGGTTGATTATGTGCTCTTTGTTATTTTTATACCCCCGTACTGGAGCCATACATTAAAAAAAAAAACCTAATTCTGGACAAACCTTTTCAATAACTACCCTCATGAGCCGCTTTTTAAAACATACACCTCAGGAATCCATTGCTTTTAAAGGGGTTTTCCCATGGAACAAGGATAGGGCCTAACTTGCTGATTGGTGGGGGTCTCAGTGATGAGACCCACACGGATCATGAGAGGGGGGGGGGTCCAATGTACTTCAGTCGGACCCCTAGTTGCTCCCCAAGATAAGTGGAGCAGACGGCTGCCCCAATCATATGCATGGAGCTGACTGAGATTGCCGAGCTCCATACTACATACTACTACATACTACAATATTTGTCCGCTCCATAGAGATGAATGGTAGCAACAAGGGCGTCCGACTGGAGTACATTGGACCCCTCTTTCTAGGGGTCCCATCAACCTTCTTAACAGAACTACTACAAAAAGAAATAGCCTATGAGTCCAGTGTATGCATGAGGAGGACACACTTTTCTATAAATTGTGTGTGATGTAGTGCAATTTAAAGGGGATTTTATAAATCATTTGGACTAATCTTGTAATAATATGGAAGACCCATATAGCGTCTGGCCTAATGGCCTAATTTCGCAGCTCTGGATTTTTTTCGGCTTTATATTCTTTAAATACAATTGTAATTTGTCCACATATAGACTGTATTACCACTTACCTGCTTGGTTCCTCATATCTTTCTAGGTTACAAATGAAATCACTCCGGTGCTGAGCTACTCGTACATGGCGGTGCTGGTGCCGGTTTTCCTTCTGACGGATTATCTGCGTTACAAGCCGGTGCTGATCCTGCAGAGCCTCAGTCACATCTCTGTGTGGATACTGCTCATCTTTGGGACCGATGTAATTGCCATGCAGTTTATGGAGTTCTTCTACGGCATCACCATGGCGGCCCGTGTGGCCTACTCCTCATACATTTTCTCCCTGGTTTCTCCTGCCAGGTATCAGAGGGCCGCTGGGTATTCCCGATCTTCTGTGCTTATGGGGGTTTTCTTAAGCTCCGTGTTAGGACAGCTCTGTGTCACCGTGGCTGGTGTCCCCTTTATAATGCTGAACTACATCTCGCTGGGATTCATGATATTTGGACTGATTCTTACTCTTTTTCTGAAACGTCCTAAGAAGAGTCTCTTTTTCAATAAAAGAGTTTCTAAACAAGAAAATGGGGTTCACCAGTCCGAGATACAAAAGATGAATCCCGAGGCCAAAGCGGACGGATTGTGCGGCGGCTGGAAAAACTCTGTATTTGTCCGTATGCTTCTAGAGCTCAAAGGAACCGTACGTCATCCCAGGCTACGGATATGGTCTCTGTGGTGGATCTTTAATTCTGCAGGGTATTACCTAATGTTGTACTATGTGCAGATTCTATGGAATGAGATCTATCCCACCACTAACAATCGCAGGGTATACAATGGGGGCGTTGATGCCGCGTCAACACTTCTTGGTAAGATTCCTAGAGAAACCTATTAATTTTTTTTTTTTTGGCATAATTTCCAAAAATGTTATTGTGGTTTGACATCTGAGAATCTTATATATTCTTTATTGTCAATCCCATGATGCTTCAGCACAGCACCGCATGATCAGCTCTATACAAAATAATTTCTTCTAGCTGTAAGTGTATTATTATATGTATCTATGATTCCATCAGTACACAGTCAGGGAGACTGAACTCCAAAGTCCTAATTGATATCATGTGTTACTTGTTATGGGTGACGCCTTAATCTCCTGTATAGATACCTACACTTTCTAAATGGGGATCCTATGACCTGTTCTTTCAGCCAAGCAGAGTATAGATTTCTGGCCTTCCCCACCAATGAGTCTATTGGAGAGGCACAAAATAGCTGAGGAGGCAACTTCACCCATTTTTGAGCCAGAGAACGGCTCACATGCATGGCCACTTTTTCACTTTGCTTGAACGTGGTAGAGATTCTGTGGACTGATATCTGGTGCACTCAGGATCTGCAGTTGGTTAATGATCTTCCTTGATGTTGACTTAATCTAAAAGGGAAGAAATGTCTTGATTTTCGAGCATTCGGATCCTCCATATTTACAACATTACCACTTATTATGCAAACAAACTGTATTGCAAATAAAAACAAATTGGGAACTTCCGAAAGTGCTGATTTCAAATCTATACACTGGAGATCAAAATTAGAGAGCAATTGATTTTCTTCTGAAATCATGTAATCTCCTTTGATCAACATTTGATGGATTTTGTGTAAGGGGGACACCCTGCCACTAGAACAGTGTTGTACAACCTCGCACAACCTCTGCCACAGGACATCACTAGTCTCTCACACTGTTCCTGTGGGATTTTGGTCCACTCTTCCAGTTTCTTCCACAGTTCTGTGTTGGGCATGGAAAGAACCGAATGTTGTTGAAGAAGGTTCTGATACAAACTTGCATTTACTCTACCATGCAGCTGTATCGGAGGTCCAACTCCTGCTGCAGTAAATATTCCCCAAACCATGACACTTCCTCCACCACCTTTCACTAACTTCTTTATGCACATTGAGCCACATTTATTAAAGCATTTGCAGCAGTTTTGTCTGACTTTTCACTGAAAAGAACGTGCAAACTGCTTGTACATTTATTTATAAAGTGTCTGCGCCAAACAATTAGGATATTGTTCTCCAATTCTGATCTCCATCGTATATATTTAATCTGCATCCCGTTCTGACACTAATAATTCTGCATATTGTTATACAGTGAATTCTGTATTAATTAAGCTCCCCCTAGTGGTGGCACAATGTTACTCTATAAACTAATCCTAAAATTTGAATAATTCAGAATTGATTCCATATGCCTTAATAATGGTCAATTGGCTTAAAATCCGCTACCCCACAAATGTTATATACACTGAGAGCCATTTAAAATATTTGTTGGCTATATTTTACATATGTGCGACCAAGTGGTATCTTGTATGAGGGCAGTGCAGGTGGTAATGGCTTCTTTTACTGACGCCTTCAGTGCTAATAATGTTCTGTTCTCCAGGAGCCATCACCTCTTTTACTGCTGGATATGTTAAGATCCGCTGGAGTCTGTGGTCAGAGCTGGTGATCGGGGTGGTCACGGCTTTCCAGGCAGGGCTTCTTATACTCATGAACACAACCTCAAACATCTGGATATGCTACGTGGCTTATATACTTTTCCGCAGTTCTTACCAGTTCTTAGTTCCCATTGCCATGTAAGTAACTCATAAGATTTCTACTTGTGTTCTATGATCTTGGAAATAGCGCATATTATTTTAATAAAAATTTTTTTTTTCAGTTTCCAGATTGCTAGCTCCATGTCCAAAGAACTTTGCGCACTGGTGTTTGGAATTAACACTTTCTTTGCTACGATACTGAAAACTATAATCACCATTATTATTGCTGACAAGAGAGGCTTAGCGCTTTCTGTGCACCCTCAGGTAATTTACGGAAACGTCATAATAAAGCCCTTTGCGCACGGCCATTTGTTTCAATGGGGATCACAGGGACCAATGTATTTTAATGGGCTTATTCACACAGCCACCCGAGTGAGCCATCAGTCTGAGCTGCAGAACTCAGAGCAGGTCCTATTCCTTCCTGAGTTTGTGGCTCTGGCACATAAGATGACCTCACGAGGCCACAGGTCCGTTATTTGCAGCCCTCGTGTACAGGTAGTCTAAAAGATGTGATCAATTTTCCAGAGTCCTAAAACCACAGCAAACGTTTATCTCAGGTGGACGTCCTTTCACTGCATCATGCATGTACATGGTGTCTTATTTTTAATTTCCACCCCATTCTCTTTTTGAACAACCCTGATAAAGGAAATCTACCTTCAAAATCAAGAATTATAAACCATTGATACCCACTCATAGATCCAGACACTGTGACCGTGGTAATCTTATTCTAATTGTTATCCATGGCCTCCTTTCTCCTAAAATAAAATTTTAGAATTATGCTCCTTGTGGTGTTACCAGAGACCCTCTGGACTGTGGCTTCACAGGTTGTTGCACTGTCGCCTCCTACCCCCCCAATTCCCTCAGCATTTCCATCTAACTGCTTAAATCTTGCAGTGGGAGGAGGAAAGTGCTCCTGCACAGTGTAATAGGCTTTGAAGAATTAACACAGAGGGGCTCGGGTAGCAATCCCAAAGCCAGTAGTATCATTTTAAAAGTTGATTTACGAAAGAAAGAGGCCATGGATAAGAAGAATAGCACAATCACGGTGTCTGGATCCTTGAGGAAGTGATTTTAATGAAAGATTTTGTTTAAAGCTTAATCCTTCATGTGAAATCCTTGCTATTCATTACATAAGTTGTTTTGTTGTCTCACACTGTTTTTTTTTCCTTTCTGTTTTCCAGTTCTATGTGTATTTTGGCTACTTCACAATTTTGGCAGTGGTGTATCTGGCAGCTGCTGCCTGGGTTATCATCAGATACAAAAAAGAGGATCACGCAGAAGAAAACGAAGCGAACAAACCACAAGCCGCCGAGCAGAAGGTGGTGACAGATAAATCCACCGCCGAGTCACACGCATGATTGGCGTCTAGATGTAGGTGAAGCGTGTGCCAATATTAGCACGTAGCGAGCGGTGGCCGGGGCTGCTGCAGATAGGAGCAGATCTAGCTGTGCTAGTAGGTAGGTACACGCTGTAAGTACATGCTGTGAGATCTCGCCCAGTACGAGCGCTGCCTGTAAACAAGGCGGCTTTGAGTCTTGGAAGAATGAACTGGTTTCACTGAGGCTAAAGAGTTCAACTTACGAATAAGAATCTCAGGGATTTGGCACCGTCACAATACAGAGGTTTTTTTCTGGGATGTTAATGAATTAGGTTCTTCCATTAGAAACAAATAATTCACCGGCTTTTCCCATCAGAACTGGGAGCGACTCTTCAATCACTGGAATTGGACACCATAAACCTAAACGATACAAGAAGTCCTGTTCTGATCCAGTCTCACATTGTAGTATGTATACTCGGCGATGAGTAACATGAATGTGAACAAACACTCAGTAAAAATCTGGTTTGAAGGGAAGCGGGAATTCTCTATTATGTACAGTGTTAGGGATAAGAATGGGCTCACTTTAGGGGGTGTTAAGTGCACTTACCATTTTTATTACTGTTTTGTATATAACGAGTTTTGATTGGATGAATGTGGTTTTGGTAAAGATGTACTGCACGTTTTTTTGCCTTTTTGCTGTACTTTTGGACCAAAATAAACACAGAGACCCCTATCCCTTTTATAGAGTATCATGTTGTGTTAACTCTTCGCTTATTTTACAATACTGTTAAAGATTCCAGCAAAATATTTTAACCCCCCACCCCCCTACATCCATTACAGAGTGATTTGCCTGCTGTCATCAGACACCACATGACTGGACGATTTCTCTATGTCTGTGCTGCCAGATATCAATCCCATGATGCCTAGCACAACATCATATTGGCTGCTAGAGAAAGTACAATATCTGCTTTCTTGCTATATACTCTTACAAATTTAAGACACCATATGTATAGAGCCAGGAGGCCAAGGTATCCTCTTCCAAATTGCAACTGCTTGACCACAGGGGGCACCATGAGGGTCACATGACTTCTGAACAGAAAGATCACATGACATTTTACATAGTAAGAAGCAGTTAAATAGGGTAAAAGTGGCTAAAATATATACATTGGTGGCACGGGGAAATAAAATCTTTCCTGGGGTTCTCCTTTTAACTCAGTGATAAGTATTAGGCCTTATCACAGTTTACTCATAAGTTCAAAACCGCAGAACAAATGTAAATCTTTATCTTCTGCCGTATTGCGGTGCAGCTCTGCAGATACATAATGATACAAACCACTGCAATGTGAATTGGGCCTTAGACTACACACAAACTAGATATCCTCTGCAAAGCCAGAGTTTACCTCACATCTACAGTATGTACCGTAGTTAATTTAGTTTGTTCGGTAACGGTGTCCTTTTATTTTACCTCTCACAACCAGTAAATATTATAGCCCCTACAAGTCTGGAATCACTTCTTTCATCTGGTACTAGAATCAGGAATGGAGGATGCTTCACCTCTGTCTGCATCCGACTTTCAGTTTCAGGACCTTCAAAGGTCCTGAAATTACTCTTATGTATATGTGTGTTGAGAGCAGGATTTCATGGGTGAAGGTCCTTCTTGGTATAAAATTTGGTGGGTGGCCATTGGCCCCCTAGAAGGCTTAGGCCCAGGTTAATGCCCAAACCGCCTATTATAATCCACTACTGCTCATAACCTTTAAAACATACATAATAATATGTTAATAGAAGAAGTGGCATAGAGGCTCTGCTAGTTCTTCTCAGCGCTGTATATGGCCAAATCACATCTAGTAGAATCCCTTGTCTGGTCTGAAGCCGGTTGCTCAAAGCGCAGTTTGGTCAGATGGGTTTGTTCAGATTACCACAGTCACAGTGCCTGGATCTATGAGTAAGTGTCTTTTGGTTTTTCATGCTTGAATTTGAGGGTAATTTTCCTTTAAATCCTTTAAGGGCACTGTGTGAGCTTGTACGACAAAACTTGCTTGTGTGACACAGACTTGAAAGGAAACTACTTTATATTCTCATTCAAGTGCTATCCGTTGTCTACATTAAACATCACTCTGACTCAATGTAAAAAGTCTGTGGGCCAATGCACGTGTTTGATAGATTTGTGCAGATAAACTTTCAGCACACACTCAGCTCGCAGCCGTGCCTGGTTCGGGGGGGACAGTCCATTTTTTTGGCACTGTCCTGTCATCCAGGGTGGTTGGGAGCATGTCCTGGGTTGTCCCGCCTTCTGATCCCTGCACGGACTCACTAGAGCTGCAGAACACGGACCAGTAGGCAGAAATAGCTCCTGCAGCCTCCACACGTCTCTGCTATGCTCTATAGCATAGGGAAGGTAAGTAGCAATTTTTTATTTTTTTTATTTTAACACTCAGGAATAGGGGCCACGATGTGAGGGAAAATGGAGAAGGATAGAAGGCCACAATGTGAGGGGAGATGGAGGAGGACAGGAGGCCACTAATGAGGGGAGATGGAGGAGGACAGGAGGCCACTAATGAGGGGAGATGGAAGAGGACAGGGGGCCACTAATGAGGGGAGATGGAAGAGGACAGGAGGCCACTAATGAGTTTGCCTTTTTGCTGTACTTTTGGACCAAAATAAACACAGAGACCCCCATCCCTTTTATAGAGTATCAGTTGTTTTAACTCTTCGCTTATATTTTAGCCCCCCACCCCCCTACATCCATTACAGAGTGATTTGCCGGCTGTCATCAGACACCACGTGACTGGACGATTTCTCTATGTCTGTGCTGCCTTATATCAATCCCATGATTCCCAGCACAACATCACATTGGCTGCTAGAGCCAGTACAGTATCTGCCTTCTCACTATATACTCTTACAAATTTAAGACCCCATATGTATAGAGCCAGGAGGCCAAGGTATCCTCTTCCAAATTGCAACTGCTTGACCACAGGGGGCACCATGAGGGTCACATGACATTTTACATAGTAAGAATCAGTTAAATAGGGTAAAAGTGGCTAAAATATATACATTGGTGGCACAGGGAAATAAAATCTTTCCTGGGTTTCTCCTTTTAACTCGGTGATGAGTATTAGGCCTTATCACAGTTTACTCATAAGTTCAAAACCGCAGAACAAATGTAAATCTTTATCTTCTGCCGTATTGCGGTGCAGCTCTGCAGATACATAATGATACAAACCACTGCAATGTGAATTGGTCTTTAGACTACACACAAACTAGATATCATCTAGAAAGCCAGAGTTTACCTCACATCTGTACCGTAGTTAATTTCTTTTGTTCGGTAACGGTGTCCTTTTATTTTACCTCGCACAACCAGGGGCAGATCAAGACTGCAATGTGCCCCGGGTGTGTAAATATTATAGCCCCTACAAGTCTGGAATCACTTATTTCATCTGGTACTAGAATCAGCTTCTTGGGGAATGGAGGATGCGTCACCTCTGTCTGCATCTGATTTTCAGTTTCAGGGCCTTTGGAGGACCTTCAAAGGTCCTGAAATGATTCTTATGTACATGTGTGTTGAGAGCAGGAACAGATGTACAAGGATTTCATGGGTGAAGGTCCTTCTTGGTATAAAATTTGGTGGGTGGCCATTGGCCCCCTAGAAGTCTTAGGCCCAGGTTAATGCCCAAACCGCCTATTATAATCCACTACTGCTCATAACCTTTAAAACCTACATAATAATATGTTAATAGAAGAAATGGCATAGAGGCTCTGCTAGTTCTTCTCAGTGCTGTATATGGCCAAATCACATCTAGTAGAATCCCTTGTCTGGTCTGAAGCCGGTTGTTCAAAGGGCAGTTTGATCAGATGGGTTTGTTCACATTACCACAGTCACAGTGCCTGGATCTATGAGTAAGTGTCTTTTGGTTTATCATGCTAAATTTTGAGGGCAAATTTCCTTTAAATCCCCTGAGGGCACTGTGTGAGCTTGTACGACAAAACTTGCTTGTGGGACACAGACTTGTAAGCAAACTACTGTATATTCTAATTCAAGTGATCTTGTCTACATTAAACATCTCTCTGGCTGAATGTAAAAAGTCTGTGGGCCAATGCAAGTGTTTGATAGATTTGTGCAGATAAACTTGCAGCACACACACATCTCCCAGCCGTCCCAGGTTCGGTGGGACAGTCCATTTTTTTTTTGGCACTGTCCTGTCATCTAGGGTGGTTGGGAGCATGTCCTCGGTTGTCCCACCTTCTGATCCCCGCATGGACTCACTAGATCTGCAGAACAGGGACCAGTAGGCGGAAACAGCTCCTGCTGCCTTCACACGTCTCTGCTATGCTATGTCTCTGCATAGGGAAGGTAAGTAGCATAGCAAAATTTTTTAGCTTAACACTAAATATGACACTACAATATGAGGGAAAATGGAGAAGGATAGAAGGCCACGATGTGAGGGGAGATGGTGGAGGACAGGAGGCCACTAATGAGGGGAGATGGAAGAGGACAGGAGGCCACTAATGAGGGGAGATGGAAGAGGACAGGAGGCCACTATAGAAGGAGAGATGGAAGAGAACAGGAGGCCACAATATGAGAGGAAATGGAGGGGGACAGGTGGCCACTGTCAGGGGAGATTGAGGAGGACAGGAGGCCACTATATGAGGGGAGGTGGAAGAGGACAGGAGGCCACTATATGAGGGGAGGTGGAAGAGGACAGGAGGCCACAATATGAGTGGAAATGGAGGACTGGAGACCACGATATGAAGGGTAGAGGACAAGAGGCCACTGTCTGAGGGGAGATGAAGGTTGACAGGAGGCCACAATATGAGGGGAGGTAGAAAAGGACAGGAGGCCACAATATGAGTGGAAATGGAGGCCCCCCCACCTTGTCCAAATCAAACACAATTTGGTGTCCAAAATTTGTGCTACGTGTATGCTGGTTGCAGCAGAAATTTTCGTTTGTGCCGCTATCGTTTTTAAGATATTCATGAAAGTTTTCAGAGGTCAACCAGCCCCCCCACATTACCCAAACCAAACTGGTGCCGAACAATTCTGCTACGTTTTTGCTGGTTTGTGCTGCTCAATTTTTTGTTTGTGCTGCTTTTGTGTTGAATAAATGAACAAAAAAATTAAACGTCAAAAGTTTAACTAGCCCCCCCACATTAACCGAATCAAACAAAACTGGTGTCAAACGTTAGTGCTACGTTTGTGCAGCAAAAATTTTCATTTGTGCCGCTATCATTTTTAATGTATGTTCAGATTTTTACATAGATTAAAGGTGTTTAGGATGAACTGGTAAAAAACAAACCTAGTGACACTTCCCTGGTTTGATTACCAGGGGGAGCTAGCAAACACATTGTACTTTGGAAGAAATGAACTCTGATGACCTCTGGAAAAAAGTATGAATATACTAAAAATAGCGGCACAAACGAAATTTTTTGCTGCACAAACGTTTGACACCAATTTTGTTTGATTTGAACAAGGTGGGGGGGGGGCAAGTTCACTCAGGTCGATATGAAGGGTAGAGGACAGGTGGCCACTGTCAGGGGAGATTGAGGAGGACAGGAGGCCACTATATGAGAGGAGGTGGAAGAGGACAGGAGGCCACTATATGAGAGGAGGTGGAAGAGGACAGGAGGCCACTATATGAGAGGAGGTGGAAGAGGACAGGAAGCCACTATATGAGTGGAGGTGGAAGAGGACAGGAGGCCACAATATGAGTGGAAATGGAGGACTGGAGACAACGATATGAAAGGTAGAGGACAAGAGGCCACTGTCTGAAGGGAGATGGAGGAGGATAGGAGGCCACAATATGAGGGGAATGGAGGACAGGAGGCCACTGTCTGAGGGGAGATGAAGGTTGACAGAAGGCCTTAAAATGAGGGGAGTTGGGGTCAGGAGGCCACAAAATGAGTTGAATGGAGGACAGGAGGCCACTGTCTAATCAGAGATGGAAGAGAACAGGAGGCCATGATGTAAGGAGGATGGAGGACAGGAGGCCACTATATGTGGTGAGATGGAGGAGGACAGGAGGCCACAATATGAGGGGAGATGGAGGAGGACAGGAGGCCACTATCTGAGGGGAGATGAAGGTTGACAGGAGGCCACAATATGAGGGGAGGTAGAAGAGGACAGGAGGCCATGATATGAGGGGGATGGAGGACAGGAGGTCATTGTCTGATCAGAGATGGAGAACAGGAGTGCGCAATGTAAGGAGGATGGAGGACAGGAGGCCACAATATGAGTAGAAATGGAGGACAGGAGGCCACTATATGAGGAGAGATGGAGGAGGACAGGAGGCCACAAAAGTGAAAGGAGGATAACATTAAAGAAGGTTATTATATGTTGCTGAATTGCATTATATGGGTTCTGTGTGGGGCAGGGGGTTGGCCATAGGAAGGGGTTTATTATACTAAGTGGGAGCCATTTAGGTCAATATTATATTATGTTAGGGGTGGGACAAGGGGCATGGCAATGGGCATGGTTTATGAAAAAGAGAGAGTTTTTCTGACTTTTTTTCTATGTACACACTAGCATGCTGATGATTCTCTTCTGAGAAATTTTTTTTATAAAGACTTTATTTATTTTCCAAGAATACAACAGTGTACAAAGGCAAACATCCGCCTCAGAAAGGGTTGCGTAAATGCAATTCCACTTCCAAGATTCACTGTACCGTGTCTGAGGAAGTCTGAGGAAGGAGGCGTGACCTCCGAAACGTCACAGAAATCATGCGGTCTGAGGAAGGAGGCGTGACCTCCGAAACGTCACAGAAATCATGCGAGCGCCGTCTCTGCTAAGGAGTGACCAATGAGATGACCTGATATTCTGCCGAAAATCTATCTGTGAGATGTCTCTACAAGCCACGGTACAGTGAATCTTGGAAGTATCTGTGAGATGTCTCTACAAGCCACGGTACAGTGAATCTTGGAAGTGGAATTGCATTTACGCAACCCTTGGGTGAGCTGGTGCCGGAGCTTATTTTAGTTAGTGTTTTAAACCGCGGTATCGCGGTTTAAAACACTTTTTAAACGTTATAGCCGGCGCAGGCAGGTACGCGCTCGGCGCTTACCGTGCACGCGGCTACATAGGAAGTGAATGAGAGCCGCGTGCATGGTAAGCGCCGAGCGGAGAAGTACAGCTACAATCATGGAAATTGGGCAATCCGCCAACATAGGATAATTACATCAGCCAGTGATGCAAAAACAGAGAGATAGTTACCCCACAAGAAAGCACCCCCACCCCAAGGAGGAAGCACCCATTCACTCAACCATCACACTCACACAGACAGAGGTATTCCTCCTCCACACCGAAAAGTCTGGGCTGTCCCCCCACCACAGATCGAAGAGAAACTACAGAGTACCTCTAGCCGTGGACTGGAAGTTGATTTATACCAGGTAGTTCCGCATTAAACAACGAGATCTATTTGGCTGACGAGACGAGCTGGAGGCTTCCCAAATTCAGCAAAAAACCTTCCTACCATAGAAACATTAGCATTCTGAACAAAGACCTCTCAAAATTAGCCTGAGAATGCCCCCTACCAGGCACAAAAGAACTGAGGGGAAGCAGACCCCGTGAAGACGCAGACGCTCATTGTGTAGGAAATGAATGTCTATCCATATAATCCTTGAATGGTGGACATTCCCAATCATGTGAAAGAAGGTACCTGTACTCTCCCGCATCTAGAACACAAGTCTGAGGGGAGTAGACGTAAAACTCAAGGGGTCAAATACCTCGATGCAGCCACCTTTACCAGTATCAACTGATCCCAGGCACACACTGTTGAGTGCCAGTTGGTATGGTAATTCCTTAAGGAAACCTACCACTTGTAGTGAGGTTTCCGATGGCCATACCGAGCACCAGCTCCGGGTGAGCTGGTGCCGGAGTTATTTTAGTTAGTGTTTTAAACCGCGGTATCGCGGTTTAAAACACTTTTTAAACGTTATAAGCCGGCGCGGCAGGTAGCGCTCGGCGCTTACCGTGCACGCGGCTCACAGGAAGTGAGATAGAGGCGCGTGCCCGTAGCGGCCGAGGGCGTACACTGCCTGCGCCGGCTACACACGTTAAAAAGTGTTTTAAACCGCGATACCGGGTTTAAACACTAACTAAAATAAGCTCCGGCACCAGCATCACCCTGAGCTGGCCCGATATTGCATCGGAAACCTGCCACTACAAGTGGTAGTTTCCTTTAAGATGATGGTCCTCTAATCAGGGAATCTCTTTGCATGTTGAAGCTTCTCGCAGCTGGGGTCCATCAATTGCTTATAAAAAGTTGATGTAGGTTTTCCATGGCCTCCAAGGGCTCAATCGTAGTTTTCCCTCCAAACTGGCCCCCAGTGCATGGCACATTGCAGTATCTATAGAAGGTGGCAAGAGATAGATTAAACTCTTGATAAGGGATGCAAAGGTCTGAGAATCCCATTCAGTGACAACGAACCAGGTTTATTTCAATCCCCCTGCAACGCGCCAGAACTAAAGTCTGGCAGAGATTTCAACTTGGTGGAGGAGTTACAACACACAGGGGGTAACAGAGACCGGGCCCAATCTCTGAGACTTGCCTCATCAAATTCAATGTGTGCTTGGAGACGTTGGACTGGCCTTTGCGTTTAACACTCGTATCATATCGAGAAGTGAAAAAAAAGAAGAAAGTAGCTCAGAGATTGAAATCCGACATCTCAAATCCGGCTGTAAAGGGGGCAATCTGACAGGAACCTAATAGAAATCACAGTGAAGTCGTTCTGTTTCATGATCAGATGGGTTTCACATTTTTGTGTGAACTGGCCTGAGCCTATAATTCTTGGGCTTGCAGGATTTACTAGAAGGATACTGAGCATCGCTGAATTGACCTCAGCGGGGGATAATCATAGATGGCTGCATATCACGAGGCCCCAGCCCTAGATCCAGGAAAGTCTTATCAGGATCCACAGGACTGACTGCTGTGTCTGTTTTTCTTTTCTAACAAAGTGCCGATCAGAAAGAGGGATTAGGAAAAAAAGTGGTACATTGTTTTGTTTGGTTTTTTTTTTTCATGAGTCAGGTTTAAAAAGCGGGTAAGTTTTTTTTAGTTTTTAAACTGAAACTTGTGAACAGTCCATGAGTCAATAACAACAATGAGCAAAAGCCGACGGATTATCCCATCCCTATCATGTGTATTAGTCTTACTGTAACATTTCAGCATGATAGGTGAAAATAGATACATAGAAGGTTTAATACTTCTATTGCTATAAATATGAAGGTTTGTGTCTCTCTGGTGGACACTCGGGTAGGTGGAGCCTAAATAACAAAGTATCCGACTTCAGAGGTCCTAAGGAATGGTCCCGCAGATGTGTCTACCACAAGTGATGTAAACTTAAGGGTATGGCTCAACAGGTTAAAGTATAAAACAAAACCTTATAAATAGAAGCTTACACTTCTTGCTTATATGGCAGATGTTATTGTAGCATGCATGTAATGTGTTGGTTTGAAGGCTGTCTGGTTTAATCATGTAAAATCTTGGCACATCGCTGCAGTCAGCAGATTCGTTTAGTTGGCGAGATATTAAGCTTTCTGTGGGTTTCATGTTCTTGATTGTTTTTGAGGAAAACTAATGCAAACCCAATTTCTTATTTTTTTCTATATTATAGGATTGATTTTAAGAAATTTGGTTTGGGCCATAAACTAGCTCCTATTACACCCATTGCAAGACAAATGGTAAAGTCCATGCCCCAAAAAGTCTTGTAAACAATGCAGGTTTTAGATATTGGTCAATATGCCAAAGGCGGTTTTCATTCTCCCCAATTTTTAAGAATATACTGGCACTGATGAGAGAATGGAGCAAGAACCTAGTTTTGCACGTTGAAAGCTTTATAAGGGTGCACACGAGACATAGGTACTTTTAACAACTGGTAACCAAGTGCCCGGGGGAAAGGGAACTGACCCAATGCATAGTGATAGGGCCAAGGTCTGCCAGGCATTGCCAGCATTTTGTAAATGCAACGCAAGCGCCCACATGTGATGCACCCTAAGGCTACAGACACACAGCCAGGACTATATGAGGTTTTTCCATTAATTGCAGAACTCCCAGAGGACTAGGGTTAGAAGAAGAAGAAAAAAAGAACAACATTATTGAGAAGTAAGCAAATTTGGCGCAGGGTCCAAAGCAGAGAGACTCGGGGAGCCATACCGGGGTAGATACCAAGTGCCTACAAGTAAGAATGTGCTTGTTGCCCATGCTAACCAATTAAACCTCAGCTTTCATTTTCAGCAGTGCTCATTATATTTTAAAGGGGAGGATTTAATTGGTTGTGGTGGTAACTAAGCACATTTTTACTTTTAGGCAGCTTGGCAAATCTCACCCCTTTTTCCCCATGGAAAACCCCTTGAAGCTCTATTAGTTTTGCTAGACTATGTACAAAATTATGTTAAGTGGCCATGAATCATGAAGGATTGCTAGAATGTTGTACATGTTCATGGGATACCTGTGGTTTTTCATTCAGTTTTCCCAGTAAATGCATGCTGATGCGTACTAATTCCTGATTCTTAGCCAAGTCAACTCCCTTTACTATGAGTCATCAAGTAACAAAGGTTGTTGATCGATCCCTGAGGCAGCTCAAGTAGTGAAGTTTCAGTTGCTTTAATGTTTAGTTTGCAAACCCTCTACTGGATCAGAACAAAATCAAGGGCCGTCTCTTTGCCAAAAAGTCTAATTTATAAGATATTCTGTTTGGACGGTGAGTGCACATGTTAATGTTGGGAAATCCTAGTCTAATAGCTGGGTCGTATAGGAAGCTCTTCGCCACTTGACAATATTTGTTATAGGCAGAGAATCTGACATTCTAAAATGATGTGGTTGGGAGAAGAGTTCCAATCTTATGTAGTCCCACATTATAGATAGATCTGTAGGGGCAACTAACGCTTTACTTCTTACTCACAGGGCAAGGACATGGTTGGTGTGCTGATGGTGAGATCCAGATGAACTAACACACACTCAACAAATCTGTGTAAGTCACAAAGTGTTTGAGCCGGTTCCCAGAATCCCCAGTACAAATAAAACATAGACGCACAATATTAGACTAGGAAGTATGTATAGAAGTGAATATCCACAAGTTTGATTTTTATTTTAAAATACAAGATTACGGTAGACACACTTCCATCTGTTTCCTGTCTTAAAATATTCTAAAAGCATTTAAAAAATAAGATGAGTTTTAGCACCTTTTAGACACATGAGGATTTCATATACTCTCTGGTGACTAAGCTGTAGCTAACACAAACCGAGTCCATTCCAGCCGCGTGCACAGATTACATATGATATGTATACAGGGCGGATGAAGCTCTGACCAGCAGACTGCAGGCTTTCCAGTGCCATATGTACTGCTAACTGTACAGGGCTAAAAGAATCCTATAATGTATGAGCGCCATGGAATTTAACTTGTCTGTAACCATGCGGTCTAACATCTATCAAAAAAGGTCCAAGTTCCAGTACTTCGGAGCTATGCCATGCTTAGGTTGCGTCCACATCGAGTAATTGAGGATCCTTACAGAATTCTTCAAAAGAGACCGATTGATATGATGCACCTCATTCTAGTATTTAGGTGGCCATTGGTAACATGTTTTCTATTTTTGGGTTCCTAGAAAGAACCTGAACGGAATCATAGATGTGAACACAAGTTAACACTTGCCAACTCCTCAACAACCGATTTATGTTGGGCTTGGCCAAGCCTTGGAAAGGGGGTAAGAGTTAGAATCCTTTATTTTTCCCTACATCTGCTGTCAGGGGAGAGTCAGGAGGACCCTTTACATAATCGATGGGTTTCAGATGATACCCATCTATGTGTGTAAGGCCAGCTTACATAGTAAAGACTGGAGTGGAAGACTGTTCCTGGCTTGGTTCCTCCCAAGATTTTTCTGCCCTGTCCAAGGTTGGGTGGTCGTATAATAATATTATATCATGGTCAGGCTTAAGCGTTATGCACTATCATTCTAAACTTCACTGTGTAACACACCAAGCCATAGCTGGAACTTTCCAGAGGTGCATGGACTATAGTATCTCCTTCCATTTGTCTCAGATCCAAACAAGTAAACGTGTAAAACTAGATATAAAACAAAATATGACTAAACATACATCCTGGATTTAAAAATTACAACGGTCCCAAGTTGTTAAAACATGACCATCATCAGTCGGGAGATCCAAGTACGGAGCAATCCAAAGACTACAGGTTTACTTGGCATCTGCCACCCTAAAAACCAACTGGAGGATGAACAGGAATGATTCAGTAGGTTGACTGTTGGAAGCATGTAGCTCAGTACATTTGGGTTGTCCTCTTTTTTTGTTTACAAGTACTCTAATAAATAGTGGTAGTCCCGGTATTTTGTTCAGAGACGAACTGGAAACAGACATTCACAAGAGTTATGCAGACGATGTGTGGTCTGAACAAAAGTTGTTAAATATTACGATAAAATAAGACTATTCCAAATTGATTGTTAAGATTGAGGCTTGGCACCCATAACGCATTCTTCGCACAAACTGTTAACCATTAAGGTAGCTTCCTCTTCGGACGTCTGGTTGCAAGAACACTGAGCTCGGGGAAGCACTGGATATTCGGTAGAGGTGGCACAACAGAATCAATATGATCATAGTGAAATTTCTAAATTTGGGGGGGGATTTTGAGCCTCTTTCATAACGCAAAACAAAGTGTGTATGTGTTGAGCCAAAGCGCATGGAATAGCTCAACCAGGTATCCAGGTGATGTGGACCCATACGGTAATGGGTTATAAAACACTGCACATTAGTGTTCAGAGAAGAGCAGCTTCCGACTACTTTGGTCTCTGGATGCAGGAAGGAGGAATATTAGGAATTCATGTGCAGCTTTCTGCCAGGTCGGCAATACTTTGGCAGTATTATGTTGCTTCTATTTTTCTGGCGGGGGACATGAAGCTGTTCTCAATGCACAGGACAATAAAGTTCTTGTTGCAGCTGGTGAGAACGCTGCTCTAGGAGTTTGCCACTTGATGAGATGAAGCTTGACCGGTAACTACGCTCTCATCGGTACGCCAGGTCTCACAGTAGTTCTCGGTTAGACGGGACCCCTTTGGCATCTGACGTGCCAGAACGTCTTCTGCGGCCTAAAAGATAGACCTCGGTCAATGTATATTTTCCTCAGTGTACGCACTGGAACACAAGAAAAAAAAGATTGTCCATGTGCAGAATATTTATGATTCATATTTTAATAGGTCCATTTAACAGGGACCCCACAGCCTCAATGTTCTGTTCATATCGTTTAGATATGGTTTGTAGAGATGGGTCATCGATCACAGGATTTATTCTGATCGCCAATTTGGATTCTGGAAGAAAGTTCCCTCAGAGACTAGGAAAATGGTCTACTACTGCACCACAAGGTTTTTTGCTTCCTCGGAATTCCCGCTGAGTTGCATTATAATTTTTTTTTTTTATGCTTCACAACTATGTTCTTAGATTAGTATGTCCCAACATTATGGTTTAGTAACAGAGGATAGGGAAAAAAAGGTGATTTGAAGGTCCAACCTCTGAAATCTGCACGATCACAATGCATCTGGACAAGGGAGGACGCGCATGTCTAAAGGAGCGGTCAATGATAGCCAAGTGCTGTGCCCAGCGAATCTAACAATTCCCATTCACCGGAATGGAGCAGCAGGAAATTGCTTGTCCTGTCAACTCAACACGTCAGGAGAAAAAGATCTCTGGATCAAAAGGGGTCGCATTTTGTCATTGTGGGGCTCCAACAGTTGTGGATAGGGATATCTTTAAATATCACAAATATACTAATCAGTATATTTGTCCATGTAAGTCTGTATTCAATGGCCCACGTTACTCAATAGTAGGCAAATGGACTAAGCGTGGTTGGAGACCGCCATATTTATGTTGGAGTTTGTATGGACCGGAAACCCCCCTTTTTGCCACAGGATTGTGTCGGGCCGTGCACAGCGGAGGAATGACACAAACTAGGGCAAACACTTCATAATACTTCATCCATACAACTAGTTTGCACTGTATTTATGTGCAGGTCCCACCCAGAACTTAGTCGCAGACTGCATAATGAAGTGGCCCAATCATGTCCACATCTGATAAATAATCCAGGCAACAGATTAATTATATGTAGCTTGACCTACAAGTGGAATCTGTGGCAAATCACGTCGTTCAAAGGAATATCGATTCGAGCCCCAGGATTCATCTGTCCCTCAGAACCAGAAAATAGCGATTACCCAGTTGTCAAAACATGTCTTACATCCTGGAACAGAGTCACATAGCGCATGATAATGCCAATTTCAAAAATGAGGATACGTTTGAATATTGAGATGAGGGTTTTAACTGTAATATAAGTCAAATCTAGGACTATGTCCATTAAAGTATGTTTACTTGCTCCTTCTCTCTACTGGATTTCACCGAAATGTGACATTTAGTTGTAAGTAGTTTCATGCTACTCTTCCTAGACCGTCTTAACGTGAGTCATGATCTTTTTGTAGGCTACGTGTCTGACAGCGACATACTACCCTAAGATTGACATAGGCACGTTCAGTCTGTCAGCTTTACGGACTAGCTGTACAAGTCCTGCAGCCGAGGATGACAGGAATGCACGGAACGTCCCTTGAAGTCCAGCTTTTACGTGCTTGTCAAAGCATTGGAAGTCAACCCCACGGATGGATCGCATGCTGCCCAGATAGTGGGGCGTTTAGTGCCAACAAGATGTACTGCAATCAGAAAATAAAAGATGAAGAATTCGTAGAAGAGAGAAGAGAAGATGTCTCCCGGAGTAGTCGCTGTACTCACTGCTGCCTGGTTTCCTGATGTGAGTGGACGGGAGGGAAATTTCTATTGGTTCTGCGGGTCTGGGGAAGACCTGAGGTGGTGGGCTGTTGTGGAGGGTACTCTGGTCTGGAGGGTCAGGGTTATTAGGAGGTTTGAGGAACATTTTCATCTTTAACCTGAAGAGATCCTGAGCCTCTGTTACCAGGAATGAATAAAGGTGGTTGTTCTGTCAGCCACTAATTGCCTCAGAGATAGCACACACAGTTATTAGAGGCAAGGGTAGACCTTAAGATACAGATATATATACTATATGTATAGGCATGTGTGTGGAGGACTGGATTTAATCATTGGGGCAACCAGTGAGTGATGTGTGGATAGATTTCTCCTGTCATGTTTGGTTTATATGACCTCATGTAGAGTCATAACATTTGTGGATATTATAAACCCCTCGTATCAATCAGAAATCATACAAGCATTCTGGACATTAGGTAATGCATTACATTAGGGTCATGGATTTTAAGCAAAAAAATGGTGGGCACATTCACAGGAGTTTAGGGGTTCCATCAACACTTAGGTACTACAACAGTGATTGTAGGCAAGTATAGTATATAAAACTATTTAAAAGGGTTGTCAAGTTTACTTTTCTACTTTCCACAGGACAGGATTACGAGAACGAGGGCTGGTGGCACATGCGCCCTGCTACCTTATCATCTTCTAGAGCCATATTCAGTATCTCCATCAGTTCAGTGTCGGACTGGCCACCAGAGCATCGGAATTCTCTGTGGGCCCCCCCAGGTTTCAACACTTTATAATGGCCCAAAGATTTCATTGGAAATGAGTGGAGTAATAATTGATATTATGATCTATTTCATATAGGATGATTCCCATATCATACAGTAGATTATAACATCTTGTTGATGATACATCTTAAATAATATAATTTGTGTAAGGTATTTACATAGAAGGGGTGGTGTTAAACCTCTCCTCTCTCCATTGAAAATAATGCCACGGCCCGGTGAATGACGACCGAGGATGATTGAACGTTCGTGTGGCTATTGACATTATGGGGACTTGCGTAAGGCCCCAAGAGCTTTGTGTGAATTCGGCTTTACGAAGTCCAAGGAACCATGCCAGCAAAAAGGAATGACAAACCTACCGTCCATTACTATTCAATGAGTGCATATACCCAAGCTGCAGAACAAAAAAATATGTGGTCAGGTAATAGTTTCCCAAAATTAGACACTTGAAACAACATGGAGGATTCTTGTCACAGGACCCTTTCAATAAAATCATGTTTAAGTTGGATAAAGAGCGCTATTCCATATTCCAAGTTTAAGTCTACATCTCTTTGTCATGCCACCATTACGAGCTCTAATGTCATTTGTTTAATCAACACATAAGCAGTATTATTATAGAGTACGTATGTAAAACAAGTTCCTACCTTACTATCTAGATATACTTGTGCCCCTCTTTTAAATGATTACAGGGGCCAATCTAATCCCCTGCTTATGGGCCTATTACTGTATTAGTAAAATATTGGATTCTGCTATCATTTGACAAATTCATTGTTTATTGGATAAGTCTTTTTTGTTTTAATATTTAAAAAATAACTTACAAGAAACTTTCGGAATCCGTTCCTCACTGCACAACAGTTCGATTGTTCCAGCACTAGTACAATGGTGCCCTCTTGGAAGGTCTGGCCAGGTGAAGCATTGTTGATAAGTATGCAGACTGTAGCCTTTATAGATAAAAATACAAGATTAACAATACTTTTATATACACACACTTTTTTTTACAATTCTGTTACTTTATGTGCAGTAAAAAGCCAAGCAGTCACGAACTTCAGTTATATTCAGTTATACATTCCAAGAATAAAAAGTTGCAGATCTAGTTTTAGTTTCCCTGCTGAATTGAAATAATTTGTAAGTTCATTCTCGAACACCTCTATCAGGTGCGCGTGTCTCCAATAACATTCCTGTAAGAAAGTTTATCCTGGGCCACAAACTCTTGATGCAGTTTTAGTTCAACTTACTGTAGAATACCTCCTGATCCTCCTGGAGGTCCGGGGCCCTGGAGGTCCTGGTGGTCCTGGAATGCTTAGAGCTAAAATAATAAATAAGAAAAATCTGTCCATTGTAGTGGAAATCTAATATTCAATGGGACCCGTCTGCTACATTTTGTCCATGTTGTAGAGTTTAATGACTTGCACTAGCAACTGGTAGTAAATCAAACTAAATTGTACTCCATATTGGCAATTCAACCAAGTTTGAAAATTGGACCACTTTTCTAACCGGTCTGTTTTGGTCTGGATAGGACTGGGGTCCAGGAGGTCCTGGTGGTCTGGAGGTCGGGTTGTCGTCTTCCTTCATATCACACCAGGAGGGTCCGGGGGCCACGTGGGCCTGGAGGCCTTGGACACTTTCACCTTTCAATCCCTGAAAATGCAAGTATTATCAGAAAAGGAACATACGACTTCCATATGTGAAGCATATACATTTTGATAATACTCAGATTGTCCACTTACGGACATCCTGGATATCCAGGGTTACCTGGAGGACCTGGAATTCCTGTCCATGTCACCTCCTGGTTCTTTTTCTCTCCTTTTTCCCTGTAAAAACAATTCAAAACATCAATTCAACCCAGGACCCCAGTGCTGTAAGGCAGAAGTGCCACTCACTCAGCCACTGTGCCGCCCTTTTAAAATATGTGCAAAAAATATAAAGCAGGCTGGCTTGTTTCAAAATTTGTTTACTCACCTCGGGAAACATTCAAATGGTCATAATAGAGGCTATGGTACTGGGCCCGAAGTGGTGAGTGCATTTTGTCTCACTGCCTGTGACCTGGCAGATGACATGCCTTACTATCTTTTGCCGAATCTTGAGCAAGCTCTTTACTTTCTATGGCAGTGGGGAGGGTTAAGGAGCGCTCCCCTTCCCTCTTTGCACTCGGGAATGTGCGTGCCCGGACCTTCTATATTTTTTTGCAGGTCTTTTTAAGAATTTCCGTATTAAAAAAACCTTTTTCAAGCCAGTCTCTTCTGCTGTTGTTGCCTGAGAGGCCCAGACTACAGATCTCCTTTGCAATGAAGAACCTCTCCATTCCACTTTTCTAACTTTTCCTGGGACTGCTTTCCTACCTGATATTTAAGACTCTGAAAATGGGTGGAAGAGGGATGAAAGCTCTTCATTTATTATATCCAACTTCTTTCACCCATGGATGTAAATGTAAAAATCATTGGGGCAGATTTACTTACCCAGTCCATTCGCATACAGCGGCGCGTTCTCTGGGGTGGATCGGGTTACTGCCGGGATTCAATAAAGTAGTTTCCTCCAATGTCCACCAGGTGGCGCTGCGTGCTGAACTCGCTGAAATGCACTCAGTTCACCGGCCTTTCTAGTGAAGGTAAGTGCAAGCTCCGCGACACGGTGGGTGGGATACCACTAATGAGGGGAGATGGAAGAGGACAGGAGGCCACTATATGAGGGGTGGTGGAAGAGGACAGACCACAATATGAGGGGTAGAGGACAGGAGGCCACTGTCTGAAGGGAGATCAAGGAGGACAGGAGGCCTTAAAATGAGGGGAGATGGGGTCAGGAGGCCACGAAATGCGGGGAATGTAGGACAGGAGGCCACTGTCTTATCAGAGATGAAGGAGAACAGGAGGCCATGATATGAGAGGATGGAGGAGGACAGGAGGCCACGAAATGAGGGGGATGGAGGATAGGAGGCCATTGTCTGATCAGAGATGGAGAACAGGAGTGCACAATGTAAGGAGGATGGAGTACAGGAGGCCACAATATGAGTAGAAATGGAGGACAGGAGACCACGATATGAGGGGGATGGAAGAGGACAGGAGGCCACTATTTGAAGGGAGATGGAGGAGGACAGGGGGCCACAATATGAAAGTAGATAAAGGAGGACACTATATGAGGGGAGATGGAGGAGGACAGGAGGCCACAAAAGTAAAAGGAGGATAACATTAAAGAATGTTGCTGTATTGCATTATATGGGTTCTGTGTGGGGCAGGGGGTTGGACACAGGAAGGGGTTTATTATACTAAGTGGGAGCCACTAAGGTCAATATTATATTATGTTTGGGGTGGGACAAGGGGCATGGCAATGGGCATGAAAAAGAGAGGGGCTTTCTGACCCTCTTTCTCTAGCCCATAATTTGGGAGCTATGCACACACTTTTTTTTATAAAGACTTTATTTTCATTTTCCAAGAATACAACAGTGTACAAAGGCAAACATCCGCCTCAGAGAAGTACAAGCTACAATCATGGAAATTGGGCAATCCGCAACATAGGATAATTACATCAGCCAGTGATGCAAAAACAGAGAGATAGTTACCCCACAAGAAGCACCCCCACCCCAAGGAGGAGAGCACACATTCACTCAACCATCCACACCTCACACAGACAGAGCTATTCCTCCCCCACACCCAAAGCAGTCTGGGCTGTCACCCACACATCCCAGATCGGAGAGAAACTATCCGGAGTACCTCTAGCCGTGGAAGTGAGTTTATACCGGGAGTATCGCATGAAACAACGAGATCCATTTGGCTAGCGGGAGGAGTTTAGGAGGCTTCCAACTCAGAAAAATAACCTTCCTACCATAGAACATTAGCATTCTGAACAAAGACCTCTCAAATTTAGCCTTAAGAATGCCCCCTACCAGGCCCAGAAGACCCAGACACTCGTTGATGTAGGAATGAATGTCTATCCAATAATCCTGAATGGTGGACATTCCCAATCCATGTGAAAGAAGGTAGCTGTACCCTCCCGTATCTAGAACACAAGTCTGAGGGGAGTGACGCAAACGCAAAGGGGTCAAATACACTCGATGCAGCCACTTTACCTGTATCAACTGATCCCGGGCACTAATCACTGTTGAGTGCCAGTTGTATGTAATTTTCTTAAGATGATGGTCCTCTAAATCAGGGATATCCCTTTGCCATGCTTGGAAGCTTCTCGCAGCTGGGAGTCCATCAATTGCTTATCAAAAGTAGGTTTCCCAATGGCCTCCAAGGGACTATGCTCAATCTTTAGTTCTTCCCTCCCAAACTGGACCCCAGTGCATGGCACCATTGCAGGTATCTATAGAAGGTGGCAAGAGATAGATTAAACTCTTGACTAAGGGATGCAAAGGTCTTGAGAATCCCATTCAGGTACAACTGAACCAGGTATTTAATCCCCCTGCACGCCCAGAACTCAAAGTCTGGCAGAGATTTCAACTTGGGTAGGAGGGAGTTACACCACAAGGGGGGTTACAGGAGACCAGGCCCCATCTTCTGAGACTTGCCTCATCAAATTCAATATGTGCTTGGAAGAAGTTGGACTGGCCTTTGCGTTTAGCTCATATGTTATACTAAGAGAAGCTGAAAAAAAGAAGAAAGTAGCTCAAGAGAAATCCATGTGAAATCCGACATCTCAAATCCGGACTGTAAAGGGACAATCTGACAGGAACCTAATAGAAATCACAGTGAATGTCGTCTGTTTCAATGATCAGATGGGTTTTCACATTTTTGTGTGAAACTGGCCTGAAGCCCTATAATTCCTTGGGCTCGCAGGATTTACTACAAGGATACTTAGTATCGCTGAATTGACCTCAGCGGGGGATAAAACATATGATGGCTGCATATCACGAGGCCCCGGCCCTTAGATGCAGGAAAGTCTTATCAGGATCCACAGGACTGACTGCTGTGTCTGTTTTTCTTTCTAACCAAAGTGCCGATCAGAAAGAGATGGCTTAGGAAAAAAAAAGTGGTACCTTGTTTGTTTGTTTTTTTTTCATGAGTCAGATTTAAAAAGCCGGGTAAGTTTTTTTAAGTTTTTTTAAACTGAACTTTTGAACAGTCCATGAGTCAGTAACAACAATGGAGCAAAAGCAGACGGATTCTCTCCATCCCTATTCATGTGTATATAGTCTTACTGTAACATTTCAGCGAGTGAAAATAGATACATAGAAGGTTTAATACTTCTATTTGCTAATAATATGAAGGTTTGTGTCTTCTGGTGGACACTCGGGTAGGTGGAGCCTAAATAACAAAGTATCCGACTCCACCCAAGTGATGTAAACTTAAGGGTATGGCTCAACAGGTAAAGTAATAAAAACAAACCTTATAAATAGAAGCTTACCTTCTGCTTAGTATGGCAGATGTTATTGTAGCATGATGTGATGGGTTGGGTTTGAAGGCTGTCTGGTTTAATCATGTAAAATCTTGGCACATCGCTGCCAGTCAGCAGATAGTTTAGTTGGCGAGATATTAAGCTTCTGTGGGTTTCATGTTCTTGATTGTTTTGGAAACTAATGCAAACCCAATTTCTAATTTTTTTTCTATATTATAGGATTTTAAAGAAATTTGGTTTGGGCCATAAACTAGCTCCTATTACACCCATTGCAAGACAAATGGTAAAGTCCATGCCCAAAAAGTCTTGTAACACATGCAGGTTATTAGATTATTTGGTCAAATATGCCAAAGGCGGTTTTCATTCTCCCAATTTTTAAGTGAATAATACTGGCACTGATCAGAGAATGGAGCAAGAACCCTAGTTTTGCACGTTGAAAGCCTTTATAAGGGTGCACACGATACCTGGTACTTTGTAAACCTTGTAACACAAGTGCCCGGGGGAAAGGGGCCTCGACCCAATTGCATATGTGATAGGGCCAAGGTCTGCCCCAGGCACTTGCAATGCATTTGTAAATGCAACGCAAGCGCCACATGTGACTGCACCCTAAGGCTACAGACACACAGCCAGGACTTATATGGGGGTTTTCCCATTAATATGCAGAACTCCCAGAGGACTAGGGTTAGAAGAAGAAGAAAAAAAGAACATCATTATTGAAGTAAGCTAATTTGGCGCAGGGTCCAAAAGCAGAGAGACTTACCGGGGTAAGATACCAAGCTGCCTACAAGTAAGAATGTGCTTAGTTGCCCATGCTAACCAATTACAGCTCAGCTTTCATTTTAGCAGTGCTCATTAATATTTTAAAGGGGAGATGTAATTGGTTGCTGTGGACAACTAAGCACATTTTTACTTTTAGGCAGCTTGGCAAATCTCCCCCACTTTTTTGCCCCATGGAAAACCCCTTGAAGCTCTATTAGTTTGCTAGAATTTGTATCCAAAATTATGTTAAGTGGCCATAAATATCATGAAGGATTACAAAGACTTGTCTGTACATGTTCATGGGATACCTGTGGTTTTTCATCAGTTTTCCCAGTAAAATGCTGATGCGTACTAATTCCTGATTCTTAGCCAAGTCAACTGCCCTTACTATGAGATCATCAAGTAACAAAGGTTGTTGATCGATCCCTGAGGCAGCTCAAGTAGTGAAGTTTACAGATTGCTTTAACGTTTATATTAGTTGCAACCTTCTAACTGGATCAGAACAAATTCAAGGGCAGTCTTTTGCAAAAAGTCTAATTTATAAAGATATTCTGTTTGGACGGTGACTTGGCACATGCTTAATGTTGGGAAATCCTAGTCTAAATAGCTGGGGTCGTATTGGCAGCTCTTCGCCACTTGCACAATCTTGTTATAGGCAGAGAAATCTGACATTCTAAAATGATGGGTTGGGAGAAGAGTTCCATCTTATGTAGTCCCACATTATAGATAGATCTGTAGTGTCACTAACGCTTTACTTCTTACTCAACAGGCAAGACATGGTTGGGTGTGTCTGATGGTGAAGATCCAGGTGAACTAAACACACACTCAAAAATCTTGTAGTAGGTCAAAAAGTGTTTGAGCAGAGTTCCCAGAATCCCCAAGTACAAATAAAACATAGACGCACAATATTAGACCTAGGAAGTATGTATAGAAGTGAATATCCACAAGTTTTTTATTTTAAAATACAAGGATTACGGTAGACAACTTCCATCTGTTTCCTGTCTTAAAATATTCTAAAAGCATTTAAAAAAATAGAGATTTTTAGCACCTTTTAGACACATGAGGATTTCATATACTCTCTGGTGACTAAGCTGTAGCTAACACCCGAGTCCATTCCCAGCCGTGCACAGATTACATATGATATGTATACAGGGGAGTATGAAGCTCTGACCAGCAGACTGCAGGCTTTCCAGTGCATATGTACTGCTAACTGTACAGGTCATAAAGAATCCTATAATGTATGAGCGCCATAGAATTTACTTGTCTGTAACCATGCCGGTCTAACATCTATCAAAAAAGGTCCAATCTCCAGTACTCGGAGCTATCCCATGCTTAGGTTGTGTCCACATCTGATTAATTGAGGCTCCTTCACAGAATTCTTCAAAAGAGACCGATTGATATGATGCACCTCATTCTAGTTATTTAGGTGCCATTGGGTGACATTGTTTTCTATTTTTGGGTTCCTAGAACGGAACTGAACGGAATCATAGATATGAACACAAGCTAACACTTGCCCAACTCCTCAACACCGATTTATGTTGGGCTTGGCCAAGCCTTTGGTAAAGGGGGGTAAGATGTTAGAATCCTTTATTTTTCCCTACATCTGCTGTCAGGGGAGAGTCAGGAGGACCCTTTACATAATCGATGGGTTCAGATGATACCCATCTATTGTGTAAGGCCAGCTTAACATAGTAAAGACTGGAGTGGAAGACTGTTCCTGGCTTGGTTCCTCCAAGATTTTCTGCCCTGTCCAAGGTTCGGGTGGTCGTATAATAATATTTCTATCATGGTCAGGCTTAAGCGTTATGCACTATCATTCTAAACTTCACTGTGTACACACCAAGCATAGCTGGGAACTTCCAGAGGTGCATGGACTATAGTATCTCCTTCCATTTGTCTCATCCAAACAAGTAAACGTGTATAACTAGATATAAAACAAATATGACTAAACATACATCCTGGATTAAAAATTACAACGGTCCCAAGTAGTAAAACATGCCCTCATCATCAGGCCGGGCAGATCAAGTACGGAGCAATCCAAAGACTACAGTGTTTACTGTGCATCTGCCACCCTAAAAACCAAGGACTGGAGGATGAACAGGAATGATTCAGTAGGTTGACTGCTTGGTAAGCACTGTAGCTCCAGTACATTTGGGTTGTCCTGGTTTTTTTTTTTTATCACGAGTACTCTAATAAATATAGTGGTAGTCACCAGGTATTTGTCAGAGACCGAACTAGGAAACAGACATTCACAAGAGATTAATGCAGACGTATGTGTGTGTCTGTAACTAAAAGTGGTTAAATATTACAGAATAAAATAGAGACTATTCCAAAATGTGATGTTAAGATTTGAGGCACCCATAACGCATCCTTCGCACAACTGTTTAACCATTAAAGGTTAGCTTCCTCTTCGGACGGTCTGGTTGCAAAGAACCCTGAGCTCCGGGGAAGACTGGATATTCGGTAGAAGTTGGCACAACCAGAATCAATATGATCATAGTTGAAATTTCTAAATTTTTGGGGAATTTTAGCCTCTTTCATAACGCAAAACTAAAAGTGTGTGTGTGTTGAGCTGAGGCATGGAATAGCTCAACCAGTGTATCCAGGTGATGTGGACCCATACGTAATGGGATAATAACACTGCACATTAGTGTTCAGAGAAGAGCAGCTTCCGACTCTTTGGTCTCTGGATGCAGGAAGGAATATTAGGAAGTTCATGTGCAGCTTCTGCCAGGGTCGGCACTACTTTGGCAGCTTATTGTGCTTCTATTTCTGACCGGTGGACATGAAGCTGTTTTCAATGCACAGGACAATAAAGTTCTTGTTGCAGCTATGAGAACGCTGCTCTAGGAGTTTGCCACTTGATAGAGATGAAGCTTGACCGGTAACTACGCTCTCATCGGTACGCCAGGTCTCACAGTAGTTCTCGGTTAGACGGCGACCTTTGGCATCTGACCCGTGCCAGACAGTCTTCTGCGGCCTAAAAGATAGACATCGAGTCAATGTAATACTTTCCTCATGTGTACGCCAATGGAAAACAAACAAAAAAAAGAATTGTCCATGTGCAGAATATTTATGATTCATATTTTAATAAGGTCCATTGAACAGGGACCCCACAGCCTCAATGTCTGTTCATATCGTTTAGATATGGTTTGTAGAGATGGGTCATCGATCACAGGATTTATTCTGATCGCCAATTTGGATTCTGGAAGAAAGTTCCCTCCAGAGACTAGGAAAATGGCTACTACTGCACCACATGAGGTTTTTTCCTTCCTCGGAATTCCCGCTGAGTTGCATTATAATTTTTTTTTTTTATGCTTTACAAACTATGTTATTATGATTAGTATGTCCCAACTATTTATGTTATAGGGATAACAGAGGATAGGGAATAACAAGGTGATTCGTGAAGGTCCAACCTCCGAAATTTGCATCGATCACAATGCATCTGGACAAGTGGAGGACGCGCATGTCTAAAGGAGCGGTCAATGATAGCCAAGTGCTGTGCCCAGCAAATTCTACAATTCCCATTCACCGGAATGGAGCAGCAGGAAATATGCTTGTCCTGTCACTCTACACGTCAGTGAGAACAAGATCTCTGGATCAAAGGGGCCGCATTTTTGTCATTGTGGGGCTCCAAGCAGTTGTGGATAGGGGATATCTTTAAAATATCACTAAATATTACTAATCAGTATATTTGTCCATGTAAGTGCTTGTATTCAATGGCCCACAGTTACTAATAGTAAGGCAAATTGGACTAAGCTGGTTGGAGCCTGCCATATTTATGTTGGCAAGTTTGTATGGACCGGAACCCCCTTTCTGTGCACCGGATTGTGTCGGGCCGTGCACAGCGCAGGAATGACACAATACTAGGGCAAACACTTCATAAATACTTCATCAATACAACTAGTTTGCACATGTATTTATGTGCAGTCCACACCAGAACTCAGTCGCAGACTGCATAATGAATGTGGCCCAATCATGTCCACATCTGATAAAATAACTCCAGGCAACAGATTAATATATTGTAGCTTGACCTACCAAGTGGAATCTGTGGCAACATCACGTCCGTCAAAGGAATAGATTCGAGCCCCAGGATTCATCTGTCCCTCAGAACCAGAAAATAGCGATTCCCAGTTGTCAAACAGTTTTTCATCCTGGAACAGAGTCACATAGCGGATGAATAGATGCCAGATTTCAATAAATGAGGATACATTTGAATATTGAGATGAGGGTTAACCTGTGTAATTAAAAGTATGTGTACTGCTCCCTTCCTCTCTACTGGATTTCACCGAAATGTGACATTTAGTTGTAAGTAGTTTCATTGCTACTCTTCCTATGACCGTCTTAAAGTGAGTCATGATCTTTTTGTAGCCTACGTGTCTGACAGCGACATACTCACCCTAAGATTGACAATAGGCACGTTCAGTCTGTCAGCTTTACGGACTATGCTGTACAAGTCCTGCAGCCGGGATGACAGGAACGCACGGAACGTCCCTTGAAGTCCAGCTTTACGTGCTTGCTCAAAGCATTGGAAGTCAACCCCACGGATGGATCGCATGCTGCCAGATAGTGGGGCGTTTAGTGCCACAAGATGTAACTGCAATCAGAAAATAAAAGATGAAGAATCTAGAAGATAAGAAGAGAAGATGTCTCCCGGAGTAGTCGCTGTACTCACTGCTGCCTGGTATTCCTGATGTGAGTGGACGGGAGGAGAATTTCTATCTGGTTCTGCGGGTCTGGGGAAGACCTGAGGTGGTGGCTGTGGTGGAGGGTACTCTGGTCTTGGAGGTTCAGGGTTATTAGGAGGTTGAGGAACATTTTCATCTTTAACCTGAAGAGATCCTGAGCCTCTGTTACCAGGATAATGAATAACAGGTGGTTGTTCTGCAGCCACTTCATTGCCCTGCAAAGATAGACACACAGTTATCAGAGGCAAGGGTAGACCTTAAGAATACAGATTATATATACCTATATGTATAGGCATGTGTGTGGAGGACTGGATCTAATCATTGGGGCACCAGTGAGTGATGTGTGGATAGATTTCCTCCTGTCCATGTTTGGTTTATATGACCTCATGTAGAGTCATAACATTTGTGAATATTATAAACCCCTTCGTATCAATCAGAAATCATACAAGCATTCTGGACATTAGGTAATGCATTACATTAGGTTCATGGATTTGTAAGCAAAAATTGGTTGGCACATTCCAGGAGTTTAGGGGTTCCATTAACACTTAGTGTACAACAGTGATTGTAGGCAAGTATAGTATATATGAACTATTTAAAGGGGTTGTTAAGTTAGTTTTCTAGTATTCACAGGACAGGATTACGAGAACGAGGGTCTGGTGGCACATGCGCCCTGCTACTCTATTCATCTCTAGAGCCATATTCAGCTATCTCCATCAGTCAGTGTCGGACTGGCCCACCAGAGCATCGGAGAATTCTCTGGTGGGCCCCCAGGTTCTAACACTTTATAATGGGCCCCAAAGATTTTCATTTGGAAATGAGTGGAGTAATAATTTGATATTATGATCTATTTCATATAGGATGATTCCAATATCATACAGTAGATTATAACATCTTGTTGATGATACATCTTAAATAATATAATTTGTGTAATGGTATTTACATAGAAGGGGGGTTAACCTCTCCTCTCTCCATTGAAAATAATGCCACACGGCCGTGAATGCGACCGAGGATAGAACGTTCCGTGTGGCTATTGACATCTATGGGGACTTGCGTACGGCCCCAAGATGCTTGTGTGAATTCGGCTTTACGAAAGTCCAAGAGAACCATGCCAGCAAAAGGAATGACAAACCTACCTGTCCATTACTATTCAATGATGCATATTCACCAAGCTGCAGAACAAAAAATATATAGTCAGTAATAGTTTCCAAAATTAGACACTTGAAACACATGGAGGATCTCTTGTCACAGGACCCTTTCAATAAAATCATGTTTAAGTTGGATAAAGATCGATATTCCATATCTCCAAGTTCAAGTCTAAATCTCTTTTGCATGCCACCATTACGAGCTCTAATGTCATTTGTTTAATCAAACACATAGCAGTATTTATATAGAGTACTGTATGTAACAAAGTTTCCTACCTTACTATCTAGATATACTATGTGCCCCTTTTTAAATGATTCAGGGGGCCACTATCTAATCCCCTGCTCTATGGGCTATTACTGTATTAGTAAAATATTGGATGTTTTGCTATCATTTGACAAATTCATGTTTATTGGATAAGTCTTTTCTTGTTTCAATATATTTAAAAAAATAACTTACAAGAATCTTTCGGAATCCATTCCTCACTCGCACATACAGTTCGGATTGTTCCAGCACTAGTACAATGGTGCCCTCTTGGAAGGTCTGGCCCAGGTGAAGCATTGTCTGATAAGTATGCAGCACTGTAGCCTTATAGATAAAAATACAAGATTAACAATACTTATATATACACACACTTTTTTTCTACATTCTGTTACTTTATGTGCAGTAAAAAGCCAAAGCAGTCACCGAACTTCAGTTATATTCAGTTATACATTCCAAGAATAAAAAGTTGCAGATCTAGTTTTAGTTTCCCTGCTGAATGAAATAATTTGTAAGTTCATCTCAGAACACCTCTATCAGGTGCCGGTGTCCAATAACATTCCTGTAAGAAAGTTTATCCTAGGCCACAACATCTTGATTCAGTTTTAGTTCAACTTACTGTAGAATATCCTCCTGATCCTCCTGGAGGTCCGGGTGGCCCTGGAGGTCCTGGTGGTCCTGGAATGCTTAGAGCTAAAATAATAAATAAGAAAAATCTGTCCATTGTAGTGGAAAATCTAATATTCAATGGGACCTGTCTGCTACATTTTGTCCATGTGTAGTGTATTAATTGACATGCACTAGCAACTGGTAGTAAATCAAACTAAAGTGTACTCCATATTGGCTAATTCAACCAAGTTGAAAAATTGGACCACTTTTCTAACCTGGTCTGTTTGGTCCTGGATATGACTGGGGTCCAGGAGGTCCAGGTGGTCCTGGAGGTCCGGGTTGTCCCTGTCTTCCTTCATATCCCACACCAGGAGGTCCTGGAGGGCCACGTGGGCCTGGAGGACCTTGGACACTTTCACCTTTCAATCCCTAAAAATGCAAGTATTATCATAAAAGGAACATACGACTTCCATATGTGAAGCTATATACATGATAATAGTCCATATTGTCCACTTACCGGCAATCCTGGATATCCAGGGTTACCTGGAGGACCTGGAATTCCCTGTCCATGTCCACCTCCTGGTTCTCCTTTCTCTCCTTTTTCTCCCTGTAAAAACAATTCAAACATCAATTCAAACCCAGGACCCCAGTGCTGTAAGGCAGAAGTGCCACTCACTCAGCCACTGTGCCGCCCTTTTAAAATATGTGCAAAAAAATATAGAAGCAGGCCTTGGCTTGTTTCAAACTTGTTACTCAGCCTCAGGAAACATTCACATGGTCATAATAGAGGTCTATGGTACTGGGTCACGAAGTGGTGAGTGCATTTTGTCTCACTGCCCTGTGACCTGGCCAGATGACCTGTCCTATCTTTTGCCGAATCTTGAGCAAGGCCTCTTTACTTTCTATGCAGTGGGGAGGGTTAAGGAGCGCTCCCCTTCCCCTCTTCTGCACTCGGGAATGTGCGTGCCCGGACCTTCTATATTTTTTTTGCAGGTCTTTTTAAAGATTTTCCGTTAAAACTTTTTCAGCCACCGTCTCTTCTGCTGTTGTTGCCTGAGACGGCCCAGACTACAGATCTCCTTTGCATGAGACCTTCTCCATATCCACGTTTTCTAACTTTCCTGGTGCTGCTTTCCTACCTGATATTTAAGACTCTGAAAATGGGTGGAAGAGGGATGAAGCTCTTCATTTATTATATCCAACTTCTTTCACCCATGGATGTAAATGTAAAAATCATTGGGGCAGATTTACTTACCCAGTCCATTCGCAATACAGCGGCGCGTTCTCTGCGGTGGATTCGGTACTGCCGGGATTCACTAAAGTAGTTCCTCCAATGTCCACCAGGTGGCGCTGCTGCGCTGAACTCCGCTGAAATGCACTCAAGTTCACCGGCCTATTCCTAGTGAAGGTAAGTGCAAGCTCCGCGACACTTTTTTTTTTAAATGCGGCGGTTTTTCCGAATCCGTCTGATTTTCGTTCGGCCACGCCCCCGATTTCCGTTGCGTGCATGCCAGCGTCGATGCGCCACAATTCGATCGCGTGCGCCAAAATCCTGGGGCAATTCAGGGGAAATCGGCGCAAATCGGAAATATTCGGGTAACACGCCAGGAAAACGCGAATTGGGCCCTTAGTAAATGACCCCCATTGTTTCTACTGAGCCTGGTTATGGTTGGACGAATATGTGTATTGACCGAAGACGTATCTCATGATGATGATATTATGTTTCATGGGACCTCTTGCTATGGAAGTGGCCATGCTTGGCCAAGCAAACTGTGCCTAGTTATTTTGCAGTCAAGCAGCATATGAGTGATGGTACTGTCATAAAGGTGTGTGTATAGTACATTTCAGTCTCCTACTAGCAAAAATACTCACCCGACCTTGCAGATCTCTCAAATCATATGGGAAGTTTCCTAAACAAAAAAAAATGTTTTAAAAATAAGCATGGAAAAGCTGGCACTTCTATTTTTCTACATCAGACTGAGCTATTATACAAATCCCATATATTTTTATTACTGTAATATTATTAGGACTCAAGGTTAGGATCATCTCCCAGTGTACACGAACATTGCAAAGATAAATGAATATAAAAAAGCAGAATATAAACAATATTATTTGTGTGACCTTATGGTTGTGTTCACATCTAAACTTAAGGAGAGCCTGTCCCATAAGCTGACATATTGGTTTAGAAATTCTCAACGCGGAGAAGCTTTTCTTACAACTGTCTGTATTACAGTTTATTTAACTTCTATAAATCTAAAAATGAAATTGACAAGTGAGGGTTATCTATCTTCTCCCACGCCAAAAGGATGTGTCCCACACAGTCTGGCTCAGGCAGAGCAGATTGGACAGTGTTTTAGAATAAAACCCCAAAATCAAAGTTTTGTACATTTTTCATAAGAGTCTAAATGAATAACGGAGCAGCACAACACAGATATATAAAAAAAGATATTCCACAACTGTTTTTCTATGGAGACCAAAACAGTTAACAAAACCAGATGTGTCAGGAGAGTCATTGAGCTTGCTGAAGATCTAAACTGATGTAGAGTGAACCCATTCAAAAAAACGAAAGTATGGTTTGGGTAAAGTCCACTGATCATGGGTGTTACCCTTTAAATGCTGCGGGCAATTGAATAAGTCATTGCGGACAATCCTGCAAAAAATAATGGCACCGGCGGCATCTAAAGTGAATTACAGATGTGGGTGAGCCAGAACACCCAACCCGAATTTCTTGCTGAAGTCTGGGTTTGGGTTCTTGCAATGTTCGGCATGGACCCAAACTATACTGGTTCAGGCTGCACATCCCTAGAGACTTTCCATTGTTGAAAACATAGATGCTTAAATTATCTGTTGTCCAGTCAATGTTTTTCTTACCTGGTGGGCCAGGAGGGCCAACATCTCCTTGATCACCTTTTGGTCCGGGAAATCCTCTTTCCCCTTTCTGACCTAATATAATAGAAATATATTGATAATGTAACTGGCTCTCCACTGCACAAAAACAGGTTTCACAAACAATCGGATCTACAAAGGTCGCTACATACTTTCATTCTCATTATTTTCATAACTACCAATGATATATTCCAGAACAAATACTTCATAATGCCAAGCCATAGAATGTAGGAAATCCCCACTTCCGTCTGTGTAAATTCCTACACCTCAAATTTGACAAAAGGGTAATTTATCTAGCGATAACCACATTACATCCCTCAGGTTACATTACCTGGATATCCTTGTGGTCCAATAGAACCCTGATCGCTGTATACCTGAAAGACAGCAGGTGGAAGTTTCAATCATGAAAGCAGATTCAGAATTTTGTGTGTGGTCCTGCCTGGTCTGTGTCAGGCAGTGGCGTAACTAGACGCTGATGGGCCCCAGTGCAAAGTCTGTGCCAGGCCCTGACTATAATGTATGGTTTATAGTAATAGTCTTCTCATATGGGAAAGTGACACCATAAGGGCCCCCTAAACCTCTTAGGCCCTGGTGCGACCGTAACCTCTGCACCCCCTAAAGTTACGGCCCTGGTGTTAGGGCTTTATTTCCAGGTCTAACAGTGGTTTGAATAACTTGAACTCATTGTATTGTATTGTTCAGTACCCATAGTATCATTTAAGAGGGGCACAGTAAATATGTAGTAGTCCTGGCAATCAAAGCATCATAGCTCTCTATAGAGTAGGGAGTAAAACTTATCCAACCAGTAGTCTACAAAATGTGGCCATTATATGGGATTATAGTTACTTACAGAGCTTCCTGGAGGACCAGGTGGGCCAGGAGGTCCTGGTGGTCCCTATAAAAAAATGAAACATTGTCATATTGCACTCCTTGTACAGCCTCCTTAGATGAGAGCATATACAACTACTAAGAGGTAATAATAAAAACAGTTTATGGGTTCATGGTAAAAAAAATAGCTTAAAAAAACAATACATTATACAAGCAGTTCTATTAGAATCAGGATCCCCCACAACTGTCTCTGTAGTGAAATTCCACCTGACCGAATACACATTTATAATATGTGTAACTCACCCTTATTCCATAACCAGAAGGATCTGCAGATTCACCTTTCTCTCCTTTCTGGCCATTCACACCAGGACGACCCTACAAAAAGTATAAAAACATTTTTTTTAGAAAAAAAATATATTGGACTTTGGAAAGTTCTAATTCTATAGCCCTACACAAGTCTATTTGTTCAAATAATTTATAAAAATGATCACATACTACTGTAGACCCACCCCATATACTCTAGATAGCTGTTGGCTGACGTGCGTATAGACTTGCACTCTCGGCTTGGCTGAGCAGTGTATGTGAGTGAATGAGATAGCGATGAAGAGAGGTAAGAAAGACACTGCCAGACTCCCCTTCAGTTGTCTTTATCCTCAAGAAAAATAAAAATCAATTCCCTGATGTTCCATGCATACAGTGAGTTGACCAAGATAGCGCCAGCCCTCATCTCCCCCAATATCTGCCATCAGAAGACAATTGGGAGGCCCCCATACAAATAAGATGGTCAGCCAAATCCCTCGAAATAGGTGGCCTTGGTGTATAGTTACTAAAAAGTTTAGCCTTAAAGATTAGATGGTTTGGTTATCCTTCAAATTTTTTGTCTTGATCCTAGAATACCTGACAAACTTGCCACTGCTGATCATGGCTTTTCTTTGATCTGACATGACAAATTCCAGATTCCTGATCATTATACCTTTCTGAGGTTAGGGCATAAAAAAAATACAAAAACACCTTCTAATGTAGAATAGCATTAGCACTATTGGTGTAGTTAAAATTAAATTAAAAGCAAAAAGCCAGCAATTCAAGAACTGAGGCTGCTTTTACAAAATTTGCAGGTGCACAGACAGAAACCGTAGACATAAGAGGAATTATAGGAGGAGTCGTGAACTTACAGGTCTTCCTGGGAAACCAATTTCACCTTTTTGTCCTCCTGGACCCTATAACGATGTAATTACATATTAGTATATAGCAGATATTAATAGCACAATATTTCTCATTATTTATAGCATTCAAGTACAGGACAGAGGCAAGATGGCATCATACTTACTGCAGGTCCCACAGGTCCTGGAGGGCCTCTTGGTCCAAAGTCTCCCTAAAATAAACATTTTAAAAATTAGCAAAAAAATAAACAATATATTTTTAATAGAATTATAATATTTTTCTCGGCACAGTCCGGTACTATTTCTACATGTTACTTCACATGCTAAAAGAATAAAAGGGTGCAGACCTAGCGGTTGCTTCCCTTTTCCATGACTCTGGGATGCATAGCTACTTACCATGCTCCATCAGAATTAAGATGGGGTCTAACTGAAAAGAGCTTAAGTTTACGAGATGTCCATTAAGCCTGCGGTTTCAATTTCCTATTCAGAGCCTGCTCCAATCTTGCTGCCCTGGAAGCTTCTATCTTCTCTAGCTCCAAGTTCCTAAATCTAGGCTTCATCCTAAAGCTATCGTGGATGTGAGCAGATAGGACCACTACCTCTGCCTGTTATTGTTGCTTTGTTGAAATCTTGGAATAAAGCGACTGTAGGTTTTATGTTCTAGGTCCACGTGTGATCCTTGGCTGCCGCTAACTTCATGGGCCTCCCCTCTACCACCTACCCCACGATACCTACATCACACTTACACACTGGAAGTGCCCCCTCTTCTTTCGTCCCCTGACTGGCCCTGCCCGTCATTGGCGAGGCCTGTTTCACCTATACCAAGAAACCATGACCTGTAAATGACAAATTCAGGAGCATGTTCTTACCCTCTCTCCTTTGGAGCCTCCAGCAAGTAGTGTTCCATCAGGTCCCATAATAATTCCAGGCTCTCCCTTCTCTCCCTAAACACAAGTGACACAGTCCATCATTACATATTAGTCCAAAGCTTGGCAACGCCAATATTTTTCTAAGCATTCAGTTAAAGGGGGTGTCAAGGATTGGAAAAACATAGTTGTATTCTTCTAAAAACCAACAACTGGCCATGGGTTGTCTGTGGCATTGCATTATTGTCAATGTAATTGAGGGTTTTGGGGGGAAAAAAAAATAAAACCCCATTAAAAGTTAAAGGTATTCTACCATCAAAATCAAGAATGATAAACCAGGGACACTTACTCATAGATTCAGACACTGTGGCGGTGGTAATCTTCTTATTACTGTTATCCATGACCTCCTTCTTTCTAAAATCATCTTTTTTGTCGCTTCACATGCTGTTACACTGTCTTTACCTCTCCCCTGCTCCCTTAGCACTTCCTCTTTCCTCTGATTGCTGTAATCTACAACAGTGAAGGGGGAGTGCTTCTGCACACTTACAGTCTGTGAATATGCTGCATGAGAGGGCTCTGTTAACACCCCCCTCCCAGAGCCCTTTTGGCTCATTAGCATACTTTTAAAAATTTATTTTCAGAATCAAGGAGTCCATGGATAACTAGTATAAGAAGATAACCCTTCCTGCGGTGTTATTCTTACCTTAATTCCTGGCAGTCCTGGGTAACCTTGATCTCCTTGATCACCCTTATATCTGGGTCCCTGAAACATGAATTGTGTATTACATTTGAAAAATAATTATGTGCAGTGTTAAAAAAAAAAACTATAAGATGTTCAACTTACTAGAGATCCATAACTTCCACCCTGTAAATAGATAAGTAAAATATTATTTTATTTTATTATCAAAGTAATCTCTATTTATTCTCATAACTATATGCTACTTTCAGTGCATCTTGAATATTCCTCGGATGCATCTTGAATATTCCTCGGATTTGGAACAGAACATAGAAATCTTATACAGTTCTGAAAACATTTTTTGTCAGATATCTTGCAAAGTCTTACAACATTTTGGATTTTCACTAATGTTACTATAAAGAAACGGTAGATCTACAACGCCTGATTTAAATAAGTCATATGCAAATGATCTGAAATGAGGCACATTTATAGGTTTAAAGCACCTTGAATCATTGAACTAATCTTTCAAAATGCATCATATTAGTGGTTCTGTGTGTTAAAGAATCTGACAGACAGGCAGTTAAAGACATAGTTGAGAATGAAGGTTGCAGATAAATATCCAATTCCTGCATTCATTGTATATATCTCAAGTTATATAGATCACAGAGCCATAAACTTTTTTTTATTTGTGTATACAATTATGTATACAATTACTCCGTAGCCATAGTTGTAGTTGCTAAAGAGCTCAAGATAGGGGGTTGTAAGTATTACTCTCTAAAATGTACTCATTTCAGGCAAAAAGTGACTCTTGTCAGCTCATTTGCATGTGCTTTTTTATCTTCTAGATAAACAGGTGAGTTATCTATATGAAAGATGGAATTCTAGAAAGGACATTTCATCCCCTTACATTGTTGAACTCGAATTAATACATGAATCAGTAGTACAAGTAAATGTTAAAAGAAAATGATCAATTTGTCTCCGATTTCCCGTGTACCGTTATAGTATCAAACTACCGCTATATGTGGTGGGTATATTTGGTGAGAGGGGCCAAGTGAGAGATTGTTAGAAATATAAAGTCTGCTGAACTAATAGTAAGATTGATATCTCATTAATTGGCTGGCTATGAGATAGATAGCTAGTCTGTACATCTTACCTCTCCTCCTTCTATTCCTCCAGATATTACCTAAAAAAGAAATGGCATCATGGAATCACTGACTTCAAAATGTAAAAATGTATAAAGCTTAGAATGTATATAAATTAACACACTGTAAAAAAAAAAAACCTGCATACCCTATCACTTGAACTGTAAATGATTTGACCAGGAGGTCCAGGTGGTCCAGGAAGTCCAATTCCATCACGGCCAGGTTCTCCCTACAAACAAGATTCCATGTTATAGCCTCAAAGATTTAATGTTGCATAGAAAATAGGAAATAATGCATTATATTATAATGAAGGTTTCACATGGCCATACTAGAAATTGAAGATGAAGCCAGTAAAGTTTTTAAAGCAGTGGTCCAATTTTGGAGTAAAAGTAAGTAAATAAAACAATTATTCTCCCCTTTAATCCCTGTTGATTTAGCACAGATGCGCCAACCAGTGGTTCCTTGATGGTCTTTCTGTGTTGCCCCCCCGAGGACATGCCCTGTTATCTCTGCTCCAGCTAGTACACGGCCTTAGTGGTCATGCTGCTATTGCTAAGCGGGGATTCTGGCAAAACACAGAGGCCATTGATTAGCTGCACTGATCACATGCCGAATCTTCACGGTGGACCAGCAAAGCATCTATTATAGTGTCATAGTAGGTTGGTGCCTACAGTGTTCATTCATTGAAAGGCAAAAAAAAAAAAAAACCTATACAAGACTGATTCCAATAGGTCCAAATTAGGGAGATTTTTTTTTCCTGAATTGGTTATACGAAAATATAGTATTTACAGATGTTTTTCATCATAGTCATGACACAAACTTACCCGATCTCCTCTATCACCTTTTTCTCCCCTTGGACCCTGGATAAGAGAGAATGTCTATTAGTTGAAGATTCTCTTGGTGGACTGCCCTTATATTCAGGTAAAATATAATGGGAACATAACTAAGTAATTAAAATAAGGTAAATATATCAATACATAATAATATATAGGCACTGTACTTGTGTAACTATAAATGTAAAAAACAGGTGTCTGGTACTTACCTCAGGACCAGGAAATCCATCCAATCCAGGTCTTCCATCCAATCCCGGGATTCCACGTTCTCCCTAAAGAAGAAAAAGAAAGCGATGTAGTTTATTATGTAATTTCACACAATATGTAATTCCTCTTCTCAATCTTCTTTGGTCACAATATATCAAAGCTTAAGAATTGTAAAAGAGGTGATGCATTATCAGACATTTATTTATTTGTATTTAAATGAAGAAAATGTGTATAATTAATTATTACCTTAAATCCTGGAAGTCCTGGAACTCCTACATCTCCCTATAAATCGAATGGAAAAGGTTAAAGGTGCAATTTAGTAGCACTAAACTAATATATTTTTTAAGACTGTTTTTTGGGAAAGTCTGTCTTGGTTTTCCTCCCGCTAACACTCTGGTGGATAGTAAAGTAAATATGGTGGCCCAGGGTAGTCATTTTACCACTCTCCCCATCATGTGGTGTGTCGGGCAGAATTCCGATAAAACTGTTGGATATGGGGTTTAATACATCCCTTGACCACCAGAAAACTGGTGGACAAGACATAATATTCCCCCCCATTAAATTGTGTCTGGTGCAGGACCTGAGAGAAGATAATAGTCACACAAAGAACATGAGTGCTTGGGGGGATTCCCAGGGAGATGATTTTCTGGCATACAAATAATTTCTGTGCCTAGCAAACCACCAGGCATTGTGATTATTTCCCCCTTTATGCCCCTCCACACAAAGTAGGTGTAGTTGGCTGTAATGGAGGGCGCCGGAGGAGCAATGCTTTCATCTTACACTGGCACACACAGCAGCGGCGTATGATAAATGTCCCCCATTAATCCTGTATTGCTTCCTCAGGTCATGCACTAGTAATACCTCTGTGTCTAACTTTTGCTAAAATACTTTCTGAACAAAGGATCCACATGGTTCTGATTTGAGGCCTCCAGAAGAAAACAGCAAGAACTTAAATAATAGAATTGGAGTAGCTCTAGTTGGGCATTTTCATTGTTCTGCTACATTCAAAAAGTTTAGAATTCATGTCTTAAGAGGGCTGTTCAAATGAAGATATTAATGGGTGACCACACATCACACAATAATTCCCATTTAAATTAATCTACATTCATTCTTTCCCTGGAGGTAGTAAATATAGCGCCCCGGGGCTACCCATCCCTTCTAAAGGAAGGCACAGACCCCAGAGGTGGGACCTCCAACTAACCAATATTATACTGTGGATATCTTTTGGTAAAATTACTTTTTACAATCTAATATCAGTGGCAAATCAACCAGTGCCTGTAATTGTAGGTGCTGTGTGTTGTACTCCCACCAATCTGACACTGATGATCTATCGAAATGTCATCAATAGCAAAAGACTGCAAAATCTTATTCAACTATGGTCCAATAAAACTCTCACCCCTTCACCATGAAAAACACAAGCAAAGAAATCTGACCTTTTCCCCTGGAATTCCTGGCATGCCCTGATAATGAAAAAAAAGAAAAAAAAGGGTTAATACCATATTTACAATGACACAGAGAGAAGAATTGGTGTTGTTGAAACACATGGCCTGTAAGAGATGTTAAAATGTATTTTTCAGCTGATTCACACAGCATGAAACCGAAACAGACTCACTTTGGGCTCTGTCTGACATTTCATAGTAATAACAAGTCCCTGGCCAAAAAAGAAGCGTCCATAGTTTTTCAGAATAATAAGGGAGCCAGTATTACATGTTGCCCCTGTGTAGTGCAGCATGAATCTACTGATAGGTTCTCTTTAATAACTGGTGCAAATGTCAAGTGTAAAATCACCGTACCGCTCAGTACCCAGTGAAAAGATAGGACATGTCCTATCTTTTCACGGCATACAGCGCCGTGCGCCATGTATCCCTATGGAGAGGTGCGGGGGTGAGCAGCGCTCACCTCCTCCTCCTCCTCTCCCCATGCGCTGCTGTGTGTGAATCCAGCCTAACTTATAGAATCAGACACCGTGACTGTAATAGTTTTATATTTGTCCTTCCTTCTAAAATCACCTTTTAAAATTATGCTAAGTGCCATGGTGGACATTACCAGAACCCCTCCATGCTCTGCACAGGCAGTTACACTTGCTGTAACAAGACCATGTCCCGCCCCCTCTTCCTGCTCAGTCATCACTTCCCCCTCCCTCTGCTTGCTGTGATTTCACACATTGGGAAGGGGAAAGTGCTCCTGCACAAACATATGGGCTCTGCGGAGCACTTCTTGCTCATTAGAATAGTTTTAAAAGTTGATGTTATAAGGAATCTATCCATGATAGATTACCTTTAAAAGATCTGTTTGAATTGCATCTTTTAGAAAGGTGTTGGCAATGATATTGTGCGTGCGTTACTCACACTTGAGTTCTATTAAGTTGAACGAAATTACCTGGGGGGCACGTGTATGAATATATGTATATGGGAATAGTGTCAATAATCTGGTAACACTGACAATTCATAGTCAATACATTTATATATTCCAATGACACCATTGTATCTTATGAAACATCAGTAATTCTTAGATCATTGCTATTACTACCTGTGGACCCCGAACTCCACGGCCACCATATCCAAATCCAGAAGCTTCCATGTCATCCTAGGGGGAAAAATGAAGACTTATAAACCTTATATATGGTGCTCTGAGAAATGTGTCTAACATTTTCTTGTCTCATTCAACTTTTATTCTTCAGACATACATTAGATATCCCTCTAAATGTATACCACCTCCAAATACTATGTATAGTCATTAATAAGGTCTTAATAACACAAAGTCATGCTTCTATATGGTACATAATTACAACAAAAGTTACATATTTTAAAAACTATTTTTTTCTAGCCATTGTAATGGTGTCTTCCTACATACTGGATTTATGGCTACTTACAAATCCAACAGCTAATCCAGGACCAGGAGGCCCAGGGGGTCCAGGTAATCCACGTGGTCCGATGGGTCCTGGAAGTCCTGCTAAGCCTGTTTCTCCAGGGGTTCCTGGTGTTCCCGGTTCTCCAGCACTTCCCTATAGAGAAGAAAATTGGGTAAAAATATTTAGATTTTAAAAATCTAGAGATGTCTATGCTCTTCGATTGTTTTAATAACTAAAACACGGCACTCTACACAACTCTTCACAACATGCCTGGATATTTAAGGCCACTCTATGGTTATTCCACGTGATCATAAAGAAATGATAAAAATAGGGGATGACTGACAATGAGCTTTTGGAGGGTAAGATTGGGCCCTTGGTTTATCAAGGTAACCTGTATCTCCCAGACAGATGTTTACTGTACTAGTCATCTAGCAGCAAAATGAGAGAATATAAACATCTTCTATAATATTGCACTTCCTCTTTGCTTAGCATTTCTAGATAATTAGTTAATTTCAGCACTGAAAATGTATTAACTTTTCATGCAATAGAATCATTAACAGAAAAAAATGGTAAAAACACAGTTATTTTCATTTTGCAGCATGACACAAAGTGTGAATCCAGCTTGTATTGCTGCTGCCATCTAAAGGCCAGACTTGATTAATACAATAAAATGAATGTTACATCAACTAAAAAATAATGTGAACATTTCTCCTCCAAAACCTTCCCTCATGCTCTACACTTCAACTTCTTGCTAACATCTTTTTGTGGGTTAAAATGTTATTTTCTCCTCTATTAACACAGTTCACACAATATAAATCCCTTAAAGGGGTTATCAGAGTTAACTAATAGTTTAGGACCGGGCTGGGGCGGGCCATTTAAAAATAATAAACGGTATTTACCTCCTCCGGTGGCGCCGATGTCCCACGCCGGGGTCCGTCTGATCCGTGCCCCTGTTTGTTTTCAGGGGCACGGAAGCCACGCACAGGGAGCTTCCAGCCGGCGATGTGGCTGGCTCCTCTCATCCATCCCTAACTCTCCAAATTGTAAGCGCTGGGAGAAGGTGCCGGAAGCTCCCTGTCTGCCCTTATAATCAAACCAGCGCACAGATCAGATGGACCGCGGCGCGGGACATCGGCAGCGCTGGAGAAGGTAAGTACGTGTTTATTACGTATTTTAGTACGTATTTAAATTAGCCTGTCCCAGCCCTGTCCTAAATTATTAGTAAACTCAGATAACCCTTTAAGGACTTATAAATGGTAACACAAAACACATTGGGGCTCATTTACTAAGGGTCTACTTAAGGGGCGACGATTTCTGATGTGCGCCGCATTTAGAAGGGGTTTTTGGCGCACGCGATCGGATTTTGGCAAATCGGCGCCAGCTTTCACACGGCACAAATCGGGGGTGGGGGGTGGGACGGGTGGGCCCTCGGACAATCCAACGGATTCGGACAACGCGCGGGATTTAACATTTAAATTGTGTTTCAAGCCATGCACTTACATGCACTGGGAATATGAAGGTGAACTCTGGGGGACCTGAGCGGTGAAGCGACACATGCAGGAAATCGGGCGCACGAGCTACGTGAATCGCACACATTACAAATCTGTCCACTACATGCCAGGATGTTTATGGCTACCACAGGATAATATTAAAGAGGACCTGTCAGGATAAATAAAATGCTAATATTATAACACTCATGTTTAGAGCTCCAAGGTGCACCTAGCCGGTTATTCTTCCTGGAAATGTGTGAATAATGTACACACCATAGGTTACCATTCCCTCAAATGAGGGACATTGACGGACTGTGATAGACATTGTCCCATTGAAGAGGGTAATGATAATGACCAGATCTCACATTTTTTTATACATCTCCAGTAGTATCCGGCACAGGTCCTCTCTAAGTATTATGGTGCCAGTACAGCGGGGGGTCAGTCTCCTCTGCATGCTGGGTAAATGTCTATACAACTCCTTAGGCCTCATGCAAAAGACCATTTATGGTGGGCAGGAGCCGGTTGACCAAGTTGTGGCTAGCTCACGGCCACCATTGACTTCTATTATACACGGTCCAGTGAAGTCGCCATGTCTCACTGCACCATGATCGGGCAGCTAAAACCTCCCACCAGGCCAAAACGGGAATGTGCAGTAGGCCTTACACTGCATGCTGGAATAGCCAAGCACAGAACCAGAATACAATCCATGCTGGGAGCTTGCCACTTGTTACCTGCGATACTTGTTCAAGGGAAAAACGAGAGAGAATCTCCCTCAGATAGGAGGGGATTGGAGACAAGGTGCTCTGTGAGACATTGAAAATAATTCCCAGAAAGTAAAAAAATCAATTCAGGGACTGAAACTGACTATAAAACATAACCATTATGGAAAGGTGTAGCTAGGGACCCAAAATAGATGGGGGTAAAGGAGTATTGCATGTCATGCAATTTATGCCGGACACAGGTCAGGCTGGTCCCTAAATATTGTCCATCTTTGTGCTGTGCCATCACTCATCTTCAGGGCCTCTCCTCCTGGTTCCAGAGCATGTTATGGGATAGTTACAAAAGGAGAAATTCTAGTGCATTGGTGTTATGAAAAGTTGGGCTCCAGCATCCCTCATCTTACATGTGGGAAACAACTTACTTTTAGTCCAGGAGCTCCTGGAAGCCCAATTTCACCATCTGTGCCCTGTATGGGAACAAAATAAGCAGAGAATGAATGACAGACATACAGACAGGTCACAAATATGGCCAGATACATGGGAAATATATCTTTACTAATAGGGAAGCGTGGCTTCATAAACCCTAGAGAAGAGGTAGTAGCCTCTACAAGAGAAGCTATATTTGCTGTGCACCAACAGGACCATAGTTTTGTTACATTTTTCCTCCTTTTCTGACTCTCTTACAATTCATGGTAGTAAGATCTATCTGCTTTTGTCAATATTACTGCTAAATAGTATCAGTATTTTAGTACTATTGAAGGTACTTGGGGACAAAGTAATTTGAAGCAGTGCTATAATGTCTCATGTTCAAAGTTCTCAGCTGTGATTGGTCATTGCCAGCTATATCATCAGAGGAAGAAGAAAGTTCTTTCTGTAGTTGAAAATCAAGCTGATCCAAACCAAACACTTTGAATACATATTATGCAGTGGAAAAGGGGTTTAGCTTTTTAGCTTTTGGTAAAAATCTCAGTAAGAGGTCACATATTCTTCTGGGATATTCTGCACAGCATTGTCTCCCGTCTTTAAATCACTTCCCTTCCTTATTTCCTCAGCTGTATTTAGTCTTACAACTCAGAGAGCATCCAGAATATGCATACGACAAAACCTACCCTCTCGCCAGCTACTCCTGGTGTCCCTGGAGTCCCATCTTTGCCAGGGGGTCCCTAAATCATAGAAGATGAAAAGAACAAATTCAGAATATACAGCTAACAATTCTGTTACCCGACTATGGGCAACAATAGGATATAAACAACAATAATAGCATAGGGGCATAATTACCAAGGCCTCTGTGCCACGTCAGTGGCACCCTGTAATAATCACAAATGCTAGTTTATTGCTAGCACTTGCGATTATTTTGTCCTCTCCACCCCCTTCACGAAAGTGGGGTGTAAAGGGGGCGTGGCCTGCCGGTAGTGGGCCGGTGCAGGGCATTACTGTCCCCGTGCCGGCGCACTTGCTGCTGCCGGTGACTTTTCACATCTGCATTTATTTCTATGGCAGACGGAAGCCTCTTGATGTCTGCCATATGCAGCAGAGAGCCTATCATATGCCAGCGCATGAGTGCAGGCGTATGATAAAGATGCCCCATAGTATCTGTGTAGCCCCCCTTCCCATCCAGATGTGAGTATAAAAGTAGACAAAGATAATATTATATTGTAAATTATCCATTAACAGAGTTTAAAACTTTACCGGAGGACCAGGGGGACCGGGCTGTCCATCAAGTCCAGGTCTACCAGGTAGGCCGGGAGGACCAGGTACTCCTGTGTTGTTCGTTCCAAACTGTCCTGGTACTCCTGGCAATCCAGGTACACCAGGAGGGCCGGGTGGGCCTGGGATACCAGGTGGTCCCTGCAAGAAGTAGGAAAATAGTGAGACATTGCTGAAAGTTACATTACTAAATCTAGACGTTTAAAATGAAGTACTGGATAACTTGGTAAAGTTCTTGACTTGAGGGAAAAAGGGGACTCTAGTTATAATCTTGTTAAAGAGATTGAAACTATATTTCAATGCACTGAGCATGGCAGAGATCTAAATTCACAAATAATATCCAAGCCATATCCATGGATAGGTATAATTAGGGGTTGTTTGCAATTTCTCTTCCAATTCCTTGTATCAGAGAAGTGATGACTGTAGTTTGCCTTCCTGATGTTCATCTATAGAGGGCGCTGCTAGAGCGTCAATCTTTACAAACCTCATAGAAAAAGGAGGCTGTCTCTATAGTACATGCAAACTTATCAATATTTCTTAAAGAGGACCAGTCAGCAAGTACAAAATGCTTATTCGGCAGTTTACTGCATTAATATAGACTTACTCTGATGTTCTCCAGGTCTGCTCCATATCCAGAACCTTCCATGTCAATGAAAGTCTAAAAATAAATCGGTGTCAGTGAGACAAAAAAAATACACATTCCAAAAAAACCTGGAAATATAACAAATGGAATGACAATAATGTAATCTCTGCCCCTGTCCTCCATGTTAATGCCAAGGCTTTGTTTGCATTCTACAAGCTATAACTTTTTATTTTCCAGTTACCATGGCTATATGGGGTCTTGTTTTTTTCATGACAAAATGTAGTTTTTAATAGCACAATTTTAGGTTTAATTTGTCCTATTGTTTAACTTATATTAAACCTCTCTGTGCAGTATATTTAAAAAAGAAAGAAATTTTTTTTTGTAAAAAAAAAAATATCTGCATTTATTGTGGAACCTATGTAACATAAATACCCTTTTCTTTGGGTCAATACGCACTAAAACCTGATACAGCAGTCATTAAGGTATTAAATAAGCATAGTGTTTAAAGGGGTTGCCCAGATTTTATTTTCTTTCCATCATGCTTCTTACATAGTTACATCATTTATACGGTTGACACATGACCATCAAGTTCAACCAAGGACGGCAAGGGATTGGATGAGGTAGGGATTTATCTGAAATCACTCTATATACCATAGCCGTCAATGTTATTTTGATGTAAAAAGGCATCTAGACCCTTCTTGAAGCTCTCTGCTGTCACTACTGTGATCTGCACCTGAGCTCGGCTATTCCACAGATGATCCATTCTCATAGTAAAAAAGCCCTGTCGCCTCTGATGATTAAACCTTGTTTTCTCCAGACGGAGACAGTGCCCCCGCGTCTTTTGATTGCATTTAACCTGGAACAACTTACCACCATATTTTTTGTATGGACCAATCATATATTTATATAAATTAATCATGTTCCCTCGTAATCATCTCTTTTACAGGCTAAAGAAATCTAGTTCTGTTCAAGTACCCACCAGTCAAGGCTGGATGCAATATGTACATCCAGGTACAAGGTGACAACCAGTCACTGGTGTTAGGGGGGAGAGAGCTAGTGCTACGCTTCTCTTTTGGGTACTGTGTCACCTATATTCTTTGTTAGGTATTCATTTTTTGTGATGTTTGGGCCAATAGACAGTGCTGTGTGCTAGTGTTTGTATTAGTGTATATTATTTTGATTTATTTAACATATTTAATGTTCCGCCATTTCTGGTAAATTCCCTTTTTGTCTTCATTTTATTTAGGTTTAAATTGCTTATTTATTCTCACTTGCCTGACAAATCTGCATTTACAGTGTTCTCATGATCTCAATTTCCCTGTCCATCTACATCACAATCTATGTATCATTTTTTTCGCTCATTTTTGAGATTTCACTCAGTTTTCAAAAAAAGAAAAACAAAGAATGACAATAAGAGAAATAAGAGTCTTACCAGTTTGTCCATTTTGGAAGAAGGGCCAGGTGGGCCTGGAGGTCCTGGTGGTCCTGGAAGACCTCTAACTCCAACTCCTGGCTCACCCTGAAAGAGAGACAACCATATTATTAGAGACAAATATAGAGAGATTTGAATGTATTTTGAGTAATTGTCTAAACATTTGATATGGGTTTCCAGCTAAATTTTACAAATCCCACTGCTCCAAAATATATTTATATTCTTTTTATATATTCCAAATCCTTATTAAAACAAGAAATTATTCCGATATTACAATTGATTACCTTATCTCCCTTCTGTCCAGGATCTCCTTGTGTTCCTGGGAATCCCTGAGGTCCAATTTCACCCTGTATGTATCAAACATATAAAGGTATATTTACCTACATCCTTTATATAAAATCACATTTTTAAACTATTATTGTGTACTTAACCGAACAGTAGATTGTAAGCTACTGGTAAGGCTCAGAGCAGTAGATCATGGTGTTTGGTCACCAGGTTGTATTCTTATGGTGATCATGGTGAGAGCCACCGTAAGTGAACATGCAAAAACCCTTCAATGAAAGATGACAGCCAGGGGTTTAACTGCAGATGCAGCAGCCATAGCAGCTGTTATGGGGCCTGAAGATTCAGGGGGCCCTGGCATCTGACCTGACACACTGAAGAATGTAGCATGTGCACCATTATATACATGTTATTCTGCACATTGTACATAATATGTGCAGTGCACATCTTCCAAGAAATTTGGGGGCAGGGGAAAGCAGAATAATAGTACTGGAATCCCTTATGTCTACTTCGTGCCGACTGCTATGTACACTCTGTATGAGTATATATATATATATGCTGTATGACTGTATATGGTACTGCATATGCGTATGACTGTATATGCAGTGTGTATTTGCTATATATCAGTGTGCTATTTGATATATCAGAAGATCAGAGCAGAAATTAAGATGCGCTAGCATTTGACAAATCCCCCCACATTGTGTGTTGCTAGAAACCAGCATTCAAAATGTGTTATTCTGTAGCATCTAACTAATGGAAATAGTTACACAGTTTGAGATAAAAGGCTGTGTGAGCTCTGATTCGTTTTCATGGGCAACTAGAAAAGAAACTTCTTATAAATCTCCCCAAAGGATATACCCTTGCATCCCTCCCGGTATACAATACAAATAAGTCACAATTGTACAACTACTCTGTAGACCTAATCCCTTAACATAACATCTCCACTCCATATGTCCACTAAGTATCTACTGCGTAGGGCAGAGTGGTATACGGGACGTTACAGGATTAGGCCTACAGGGTATATATGCAGTTGTGATTTATGGGTATTTTACACCAGGAAGGATACAAGGTTATTTCCTTTATTTTTATTAGCATCCAGAATTTTCTGTATTGTTTGTGAAGCATTTTAATAAAGATTACATTTTTGCATCAAAATTATAGTCTGAGATTAATTTGTGGCCCAGAGAGGCTGGAGACACTGATTTGGAGATGCATTTAGTTCATTTAAAGCTTATAAACTTGCATGGCCAGAATATAAGCTTTTTTTAGTGCAAAGTTCCTTCAAATATCAGGTCAAATTATCCGAGTAACACATTTACTAAAAAGAGTTGTATCCATTGGTTCAGGCAAAGCTAAAGTCGTCATTGGTAACTATTTAACCTTAAATGAAGCATAATTTATTCTATGTAACATGCAGCACATGTGAAGGGCATATAAGTGATAACAGTTACTTACGGTTTTGCCATCTTCTCCAGGGTCACCCTGAAATCAGACAGAAGGGATTAGCTCCTAGTAAGAAATATCACATGTACAATATAGATGTTACAGAAATAACATTAGCTACATTAATACTAGGTAACTAACACTACTACTAGTTACGGATTATCCCATTCACTCAAGATAAATTCTACCTCGGACCCCCCATTCCCGTGATCTGTGGGGTCTCATCACTGAGTAAGTTAGGCCCTATCCACAGCATAGGGCCTAACTTGCTACATGGGAATACCCCTTTAAGTCTTTACAGACAGTTCCTGAATAGTGTAATCTCCTCAGAGAGCTGAATCATCAAAGGAAATATTATCTAGGTATAGAAACAGTTAATTATTAGCCTCCTTTTCTGTCTGAAGTGGACTGAGCTCAGAAGGCTTTCAGTTTCCCTGTTCACTACTATGAAATGTTGATAGTGTTGAAATCTGTCCATTTTTTTTGCGTCTGGAATATATTTTTGTAATATCTCACTTACAGGTTCTCCCTCTTTCCCAGGAGGTCCAGCTGGACCTGGAGGTCCTCGAGGTCCGGCGACCTGCTGCACAGTACTTCCATCACTAGTCTGTATAATAGATTGCCCTGGAGGACCCGGCGGCCCAGCAGCCCCAGGAAGGCCAGGGTCACCTTTCTGTCCCTTTGCACCAGGATATCCAAATCCTGCTCCACCCTATGAAAAGATGAATGGATTGTTAATCTGTGAAGGACCAATTAAAGAATTACATAAAGAAAACAGATACTTACTTTAAGTCCAACTTCGCCTTTCTGACCCTAAAACAATAAAAACATTTTATTAACTCAGTGTAATGCAGCAATAATGTCTTCTTTTATTATAAATATCGTATTGTATTGTACTAGAGGTGGAAAAATAAAAGTTGAATCACTATAGAAAAGTTTTTACACAAATATCATTGATCACTTATCCACAGTACTAAACACTAATTAGGGCCACCCTGGGACCATCAATCTAGTGGCCATAAGGGTCCAGCAGTAAGACTCTTAGTATTCAGATGTTTATCACCCAGGATGTGGATAAGAGATACAGGTTACTTGTAAAATATATCCTGGCAAAGCTGTTAGGATATGATAGAGAAAAAGATCCCTTTATTATATTCTTTCTAGTATTGGAGTAAGTAGAGTAAATCATGACAGGACTCCTGGAGAGACAGTATGAGTCCTGAATACCCTGCCCACAAACAGAATGATTGACAGCTCTCCCTGCATGTGTGTACGCAGAAAGCTGCCAATCACTGTGTGTGGGAGGGGTAATCAGGACTCTCACTGTCCTATCAGAGTTTTCTTTTTACTTTTTAAATTTTACTTAAAAATCCTGTATGGAATCACATAGACCAGTGATGGCTAACCTATGGCACTGGTGCCAGAGGTGGCACTCAGAGCCCTTTCTGTGGGCACTCAGGCCCTCACCAGAGATGACTCCTGGTATCTGCCTGCAGTCCCAGACAGCCCAGGACTTGCTGAGCACAGAGGTATTTTAAAGTGACAGCTGTACTTGGGACTATTTTCTGCTTTATTGGTGTCCTCAGGTGCTGGTATCAATGAAAACTGTGACAGAGCAGGGAGTACAAATCACAAATTAAATTTCTGTGTTGGCACTTTGCGATAAATAAGCGGGTCTTTGTTGTAGTTTGGGCACTCAGTCTCTACAAGGTTTGCCATCACTGACATAGACTATTATCTTAGAGAGCAGCTGTTTTGCTGTGATACCCTGCTCTCAGATAGAGCAGATGGAATAGATCTGTTTGATTTGGTTTAATACATGGTATATACACACATACTGTGTATGTCAGGTCTGCCCAAAGTTCCCAGCACTACTACTCTCACCTTCTCTCCTTTAGGCCCAAGACCTGCGTTTTTACTGTCACCAGTGTCTCCTTTAGGACCCTCCGGACCTCTATCGCCCTTCTCACCTCGGTCTCCCTTCTCTCCTTTCTGACCAGGCTGACCTGCAATGATAGTAATGAAGAAATATTAACATGAATAAAGGAGTCTTTAAAATTTTAATAGTGAGTTTTTCCAGGATATATATTATCAGCAAGCGGGCCAGGTTTAAGCAGGCCTCAGGGTGACAGAGCCTTAGTGGGCCTCTCCCCGGTAGCAAGACTGTCCCTCCCGCAGTAACCACATTGTCCCAAACCCCGTAACCCCACTGTCCCTCCTACATAGCCACACTATCTCCCCTACGTAGCCACACTGTCCCCCCATAAGCTACATTCCATTAGCCACACTGTCCCCCCCCCCGTAGCATCACTTTCCCCCCTACATAGTCAAACCATCCAACCACCCATAAGCCACACTGCCTCCCCCTACATAGCCACACTGTCCCCCATAAAACACATTCCATAAGCCACACTGTCCCCTCCAACTAGCCACACTGTCCCCACCCTAGGTAGTCATACCCCCCCTATATAATCATATTGCCCAATGTTGCCCCCTCCACCATAGCCAAAATGTTGCCCCCTACATAGCCACACTGTCCTCCCCCACCCATAAGACACACTGCCCCACCTCTCCCGCTGTAGCCACACTGTCCTCCCCCATGATGTGCGTCAGCTTCAGAGCTGTCGCGTACAGTGCGAAACGCCACTTCGGGGGAACGAGGAAAGTTGAGTTATGGATTCTGCCTCTATGCTCAGCATAGAGGCAGAAAACGCCATGAGCCGGAAGGTGGTCATTTGTACCAGTGTCTTCAAGCGATCCAGGGGCCGAAATTTTTTTTCACTGCCTGAGTGGGCCCCTCCAGCACCCATGGGCCCCAGAATTTGCCCGGGTAAGACGGGTGCTGGCTGTGGGCCAGCCAGCAATTTTGGACAAAGGACAAATGGATGAGAGAGTTTCAGATCAACCAATCATTGTTGAACAGAAAACACACATTTACTCTTCTAGGGCTGAATTCACACATTCACTTTAGTCCTGACCTTCTACTTCCACTCTTTTTATAGTCTCTTTTTCCAAGGATGGTCTTTGTATGGGAGGTACTGTGATTGGTGCTTGTTCCTTGAGTCTTGTTGGAGCTCTGGTGACCACCTAAATAGTAAATAGGAAAAAACATTTTTGTTATCCATTTTTTACTTTTCTCAATCTTTATAGAGGAACCATACAGAAAATTCACTACAAATATGATCTATCTTTTCTTCTTCTTACCTCCACAATCTCTTTCTCTGGAATGCCACTGCCAAAATCACCAGAAATCTGAAAAAGAAACAGTTTTACGATATGACCACTAGATGGCAGCAAGCAAACATAACACTGAAAATAGCCACTAGAGGGCAGTAGTCTGTACATTTTAATTTGTGGGTTGAGTAGTAGCTTTTTTCTATATTTGCTTCCATATATTCTGTATTAAACGTCAAAAATTTTAGGTTTTTGAGGAATATTTTTTCTATGGTACAAAACATTTTTTTTTAATAACATGAAGGAACCTTATAATAAAGTTCATGATTGTATCCACTATTTCTACTATACATAAATGAATAAGTTAGCATTTCTAAACATTTTTAGGGGAGATAGATGATGGACTCACCACATCAGAATCGTCTCCTTCTTCATCACATTGCATCTCTGCCTGTCTGGGATCATTAATGATTTTTAGCTCCGCTATAACTCCCTGAAAATAGAAACCAATAAAAGTCAAAATCTATCATTTATACACATATACATAGTACAAATCTGACATAATCTGAATATATGAGGTAGGCAATTATTTAATAATCAATATAATACACCAATATAATTTATTACAATCATTCGCACTGGGAAAATCTATATCACACCTGGTGTAATCGCTGCACAGTCACAGTTATCTAGTTTCCAGCGTTGTACAGTGGTAGCATAGTGGAAGGGTTTTCTGCAGAAAATGCAAGCTGTGAAAATTTCAGCCTACTTTTAGGTTCATATGGTGTTGTCTTTCTTGCAATCTTTTCATACTCAATGTATTATGTATTATTTAGCTACATATTTTTTTCAGGACAAGTTTAAAATTGTGATTCAATGTGTAGACTGTTAGTTTACATTGTTGTAAGTGTAAACTGTTAATAAAAATAGTGTGATTAAAAAAAAAAATAAAAAAAAAAAAAAATATATATATATATATATGGACAAAGAGTACAATACAATACTAAGGCACATGGTGTATGGCACATTGCTGAATGGCTGCAGAATTTACATCACACTTGATTGTACCTGCCCAAGGCTTATAGCGTTACTATACAGTATGTCTTTGTATTTTGCCATACCCTTTGACCCTTTGGATCAGAGCAAGAGTTTCTATTAGACTTTGGTCTAGCTGTATTTAAAATTTCTATGAAGAGGATTTCTATTTGGTTTATTTATCTATAGGTTGTATCATTTTTTGAAAAACACTTTTTCTATGGTGGGTTATCTGAATCCTATTAATGGTATACAGTGTGTTGATATAGTATCTTTTTATACCCATTAAGTTTATAGTCTATGATCAACAATATACAATGAACAGAGCCTTAGGTAAATAAAGATGTAAGAACGATTTTCGAAGAAGACAGATACCACCCGATGGTCCTCGATTTGGAATCGTAATGTCTGTTGCTGGAAATAGATACACTAACCCTACTCAAAACACAAACACCAGATATACACAGAAACTATATTGTTGAAAAGGCATGTAGCAGAAAAAGTTTTTATTAATCAAATTAATCAATTACCATAAAAACATGCACAATCAAGGGTATGGAACATACAATTTTTTTGGGGGGATAGCAGCTAATGCTGGACAGGTTACATAAAACATCGAGGTGGCATAGTGACATGGAGATGTCAGTACACAGTGGCATATACTCTGTCTCCTGGGCCTATAGGGAGACTGTGATTCAACACAGTCACAGACGTGATTATTAAATCTGATATGGTGAATGACTGTATAAATAACAGTATAAATAATTACCTAGGTGCCAGGATGCACGTAGCCACCAGGATGCACAAGTACCTCGACGCGCGTTTCGGCACGCTGCCTTCGTCAAGGGGCCTCAACAATATAGTTTCTGTGCATATCTGGTGTTTGTGTTTTGAGTAGGGTTAGTACAGAGCCTTAGGTGTACATAGAAGGAATCAATAGCACACCAGGTATTTCTGATCTCAATACTGGATAAGTAGATCAAATGTAGCTTCTGCTACAATGTAATCTCATATCTCATCTATCTATTTATCTATACATCTATCTATCCATCTCATATCTATTTATCCATTCACCTTTCTATCAATAAATCAATCAATCTATCTATCTATCGATCTCATATCTATCCATCCATATCCTATCTATCCATCTATATCCTATCTATCCATCCATATCCTATCTATCCGCCCATCTATCTGCCCATCTATCTATCTATCTATCTATCTATCGCATATAAAGTATATCTATCTATCTCATATCATCTCTCTCATATCTATCTCCCATCTATCCATCGCCTATCTAGCTACTGTCTATTATCTATCAAACATTTGTCTATCAATTGTCATATCTATCTAATGTCCATCATCTTTCCATTTGCCATTACTACTAGGAACCACCGCAGGGGGGCGGCAAGTCACCAAACTATAAATTACCGTATTCAATAAAGTTAATAAATTTATTTCTTGAATTTCTTGAATGTTACAATTTTGTTGGATGTTTGCTGTTCGCTAGAAACCCCGTCTAAATAGTTAGTTGGAACTAAAAATCAAATATTTTAGCGTGTGCTGACTAATATCATAATATTTGAACTCCAGCTAATCTGTAAACCTGTATTCTTGCCAATGTAATGTGACGTTTTAAGAAAATCCAATGTATTTCCAAATGTAAACTGGACAGAAAGTACACAACAAAAATCAACAATCCACTGGAATACAAACATGGACTCAGATGATCTCCTTGTTGGATTTTAACTTTTTAATTAGGTGTAGTTTCAATTGAACCCAAAGCCACACCTGCAGTAATATTTTGTATATATGATGGCAATATCATGAGATACTACTATATAAGCCAACACTACTATTAGTACTAGGATTCATTTTTGGATTTGCTTTAATATTGCAAGTGTGCAACAACTGTGCTGCCACTACAGGTAAAATATATCATTACATCCGACCCATTGCAATGATTGAGAGACCTTTATAAAAGTCCATTTAACAGAGCATTAGCTCATTAGAGTCTTAGTGTTCTTATACAGTTTACATTGGAGAATTTTCTAAACTACTCCATTGATGCATTTGACATTTGTCACTACATAGATATACCATGCTATAATGTGTGTTACCTTAAAAGAAATCTACCACCAAGATGAAGGATTGTAAACCAAGCACAATGACATACTGGTGTTTGCCCCTCTGGCAGGATCTACTCTCCTTTTAGCTTCTTATCCTCTTGTTTTTACAAAAAAAAGCTCTAAAATTTAGAATGAGACCGAGGGGCATCGGGCTCCATAGATTGAGGCTGGAGCCCCTCAGGCTCATTTACATAATTTGTAAAAGTCTTGTTTAGAGAAAACAGAGATATAAGAAGCTAAGAGAAGAGCGGAGAGAGTACAGCATGTCAGTGTGTTTGGTTTACAATCCTTTAAGATTTCCCTTAAGGACCCCAAACTTTTTAAAATTGAAGTTTATCCTTAAAAGGGTTGTTAAACTGCAAAAGTGAAAGCCAACAGAAGGGGCCTCCGTCCTTTTCTAATAAGCTTAGTTCTAGTGCTGTATGTAGGCAATAAATGTCAAACCACTAAAAAAAAGTTGGGGCCCTTAATTTTCCTTCCACAATAAGCTCAGGATTTATTGTGGTCATAATCTGCCCATGAATATTAAGAGTCACACATTCCAAGAATAGGTCCTGAATGGCAGACAGCCACAGATCTCAAATTGTTGGCTTATCTTAATGATAGGCCATCAATTTTTAAAAGTTGGATATACCCTTTAAGAAGACTGTGTGATTCACACTGGATAAAAGCTCTATAGTACATGATGACATGCTCTATAATAGTGGTGGTGAACCTATAGCACGGGTGATAAGGTGGCACTTAGGGACCTCTCTGTGGGCACCTAGTATGTCAACCCAGCACAGAGTTCACCAGACATGGCCTCCTCCTGCAGTCCCAGATAGCCCATGACATTCTGCCCTTAGTGCTGTTTTAAAGCCCCACATCCAATGCCTGGTACCGAAGGATGCACGAAGAGGTGTGGGCAGACCTGAATTACTCCTGAAGACTCCTGCTCTGGGCCCTACGATTATTACAGGGGCCCAGGAGCAAAGCTACAATAATAATCAGAATTTCTCCTTCTTTCTACTATATTTGTGTCCACAGAAGACCAATACGAGTGGAAGCTGCGACAGAGCAGTTATTGCTTAAATTGCTGTGTTGGCGAAAAATAAGTGGGTTTTGGTTGACTTTGGGCACTCTGTCTCTAAAAGGTTCATCATCACTGCTCTATATAGCACATGGGACTGTAACTATGTAGCTTTGTAAATAATGGTTGATAGCTACATGTACAGTGGTTTGCGGGGCAGAATTGCTTCTCATTGTGGAAACTTCTAGGTGGCAAAAGAGGTATCCAAATAAGCAGAGCTAAAGAAGGATGAAGGCGAGGAGGTAAGAGCTCTCCTTACAGAGACTTTGCCATTTAATACCGCATTGGAGACGTGTGGAGACTTACAGCCATTGAGGCTCCCACTGTGGAATTCTGGGAAATATGCAATGTTATCCTTATCCCATCCTGGAAAATGGATTTGCAGAAGGATGATAACTGCCTCTTTGATGCCACCTTGTGACATCCGACCATTCAACAGACCTTGGCTTTATGCAAATAACTCTCAAATGAGAGTGAATTTGGATTTTCTACGTGTACAAACCCCCAGGAAATAAAAATGGGGTCCTTCTTGCGTACATCTACATTTTCCCAAACCATACAATCTCATTAGATGTAGCCACATTGGTTTAGTGGATATCCTTCTGCTTGGTGATTATAGTAGAATAACTTCCGAGCAGCGTCAGAGAGGATTAGCTGTGGAGATAGATGTAAAACTATCCTGCCATAAAAGCTTTTCATGAGACTTTTATAACCATATTATTTATATGAGCATTATCTCTGTATTTTATAAGGATTATTCATTTCCTAAACCTATCAGAGCACATAAATCTCTTCTCCCGGGGGTCTGCGAGGTCTGTGTATACTTGGAGGCTCGCTCTGTGCTGTGCAGCTTGCAGGGGCAGTAACACTGACCCCTCTTATGCTGTTGGCAATGACATCTCCCTCCATGAAGTGAGTTTTCTTGCCATCCCTTCAGCTGTTCGGCATCCACAGCAACCTCCCCAGTAATTATTACACACATATTTTCCCATTCTCAATGCTCAATTTCACCATTGTCTATGCATCTCCTTAATTTCCAAGGGATGAAAATGTCTGCTTTGTTCACACATTGAAGACAGTAGATTCCAAACATATTACTCACAGCTATGTTATATACACCCCCAGGACATGGTCTACAAACTCAACAAATGGACAATGGATCAATTGGAGAAGACCAAGACAGGACGTCTAGGGTTAATTATATACCATCCTGTTAATCATATAAACACAAGCTGTGGGTATTGGTGTAACTGCTATATTGATACTTGGATTTAAGCAATTGAAGGAGATGTCCCAATTTTAGAAGTTATCTTCTATCCACGGGAAAGGGGATCATCCTCTAACCACAGGAAAGGTAACCCACCTTATATAGAGCATGGGATCCCGTTCTTACTAATAGATGGAGCAGCAGGTTGGGCAAGCTCCTTGCCGCTCCATTTAATGACTATGTGACTGCCAGAGATAGCTGAGAACAGTGCTTGGCACTTCCATAGAATATAATGGAGCTATGGCGTGCATGTCCAACCTTCCGCGCCACCCATAAGTGAGAACAGGATCCCCTTTATCTGGGGCATGGGGATCCCATTCTCTAGATCAATGGGGGTCTCCTTCTAAGAAGGTGATAACTTCTAAAATTGTGACAACCCTTTTAAAAGGGAACCTGTCAGTTAACCTGTCAGTTAACCTGTCAGCTAGAAGGACATTAATATCCATAGATGGTGAGTAAACTTTATGAACAGACTGTGGAGCTTTGCAGGCATAGGGGCAATACAGGGATATTTGTACTGCTGTATAATATCAGTTTTCAAAGATATTTTTATTTATTGACGATTAATTAAACCGATAGGTCCCATTTAACTGTTTTTTAATGGGAAGAAGAGATTCCATATTTAAAAAAGCCTTTTTTGTAATTTCCAATAAGAAATAAGCAAATTATCCAAGATTCACTAACCCTTTTAAAAGATTTGGTTCCCCTCTTAATATATACAGCCTTAACTGTTGTTACTCCAATTGTCCTGGAAATTGGTATAAAACTCCCTCTAATCCTCTAAAACACAGATTTTTTTTAATGAAAAGCTATTTTCCCTCTACCCTCCTTAAAGAGCATCCACCTCCAGGGTGAAGGACTGTATGTAGATGAGCCTGTTCAAAGTGAAGAAGAAAAAAGTAGCTCCTGGGTCTGAAAAATGGCAGATTTGTACAGAATCTATAAACCAGCCAATAGCTTTGCTCATCTCTAGTTCCAATATTTTTTACAGATCCATATAAGAGTTTTATTGTGGATGAAATAAACCTGCATATGTTGTGAACACCACCTAAGTGAGCCCTTCAATGTAAGACTGTACCAATTCTAATTCTATTGAAGATGGACACCTTTAAGACTCTGAGATGCAAATGGTGAAGAACCAAGGATGAAAATGTTGCAGTTGAACTCAAACCTTGGTGCTTGAAGGGGCCTGATGAAGGTGTAAGAAGACACTAGAAGCTGGGAGCAGGGGTTGGGTGAGGTTACAGAATTGGCTTCAAATGATTCCTCTGTATTGGCGATAGCCCAATTTCCCACAGGAGCATCTAGACCCCGGTTACATCACATACTGATAAAATATCTTGTAACTACAATCTACTATGTGTGTAGGAACAATGGCTTTCTGTGCATAGCCCTGAAAGTGAAGACAAATCTACTTCCAATATTGTAATAAGTTACTTTTCTCTAAACTTAGGATATGTGTATGGATGCTACATGTGGATGCTATGCGGTAATCAGTCAAAATAATTGGCCCAGAATCCCAACTTATAAACTATTCACTGGATAAGATCACACCAAACATGAAAACAGGGGTTATGTATTACACATGTGCACTGCTGCTTCATTCAAACTCTATGGGACTGGTGGAGGAAGCATTGTTAGGCCATCTTTAAAAGTCCCAAATGGAATTGATGTTGGAGAGGACATTGGACCCTAGAGATTGGTAGGTTCCCAGCAGAGGCAATCCTGAAAACAGGTCTTATGTATTACACATGTGCACTGCTACTTTGTTCAATCACTATAGGACTGAGGACATTGGACCCTAGAGATTGGGAGGTTCCCAGAAGTGGGACATAATAACAAAACATACATTCAAATGCATAACTTACCGACACTATGTTTGCTATATGGCAACTATCTCCTATATTATGCTTTCGTATGCACTCATTCTATAAGAGTTCTTGGCCTACAGTTATAAAATTATTGCTAAGTACACAATTTAATTCTCCGTTTTCCTTTCCTCCAATGTCCACTTTCTTATTTTAGACTACAAATGTATTTACCTGGTATCGGTCGGGATCAGCACCTCCAGCCTGAGCAACAAAAAGTCCAGAACCATCTTCCAGCTCCATCTCATCAGGCGATCTCTCAAACCGAACCCTCTCCACCTCATCACAGTTCATGAATAACACAACTTCTTCTTCCTCCACACCAAGGGCAAAGCGAGTCCATCGGTTAGTAATTGCTCCAATGGTGAAGGTGGCAGCAGCGTAAGATACTGGCGATCCAGGCTCTGTGTAGTAAAATATGATCTGCTGCTTACCATCTTTGACCTCAGTTAGCTTCACGCCAACGTAGATGATGGACTGTGAGGCATCGGTGATAGAGAACAGCATGCCGGCTTTGTTAGTCGTTGGTTGAATGTGGAAGAGAATAGAAAAGTCTCTAAACAAAGGGCTGGGGAGATGGTACTGGGCCACTTGACCTGTGTTGGCATCTTCTCCAAATACATAGCCAGGATTCTTATCAGGACCAAAAATCTTGGTGATCTGTTCTGGTGGTGGATCTCCAATAAGTTGTAAGAGGCCGACCTCCACAGCTACAAAAAACACAAAGACGGGAGGGGGGCTCAATTAGAAAAAGAATCAACAGGATACATTCATGAAGGTCTTAAATGCCATTTTTGATATACAATATTAGTAGAACCATATTCAACCAGTAACACTGCCCTGTATACATAACATGAATAGCATTATAATGGATATAGACATGTACCAGTGTGGACCACTGGCAGTGTTGGAGTGATAATAGACCAAGCTACACCGTTAAAATCCTGAAAACCCCCTTTATGGTACCAAAATGGTAAATAATTCCAAAATTGTATTTTACTTTAAAGGAAATCTAGCATTAAAATCAAGCTTGCTTGATGTGTCTGGATTTACACATGGATCCAGACACATCTGTATTTGTTATCCATTGCCTTCTTCTTACTAAAATCAAATAATTAAAATAATAATAAGGAGCCTAAAGGGTTCCTGGGGGTGTTACCAGAGCCCCTTCCTTTGCTGCAGTGAAATTACATCAGGCAGAGGGATGGGGAAGTGCTGAGGGACCGAGGGGGGGTGAGACATTCTAACAGCCTGGGAAGCTACATGACAGAGGGGCTCTGGTAACACCCCCAGAGCCCTAAAGATAGCAGAAAATTACCAGAGTCATGGTTCCTGGATCTATGAGCGGGTTTCCCCGATTTATCATTCTTGATTTTGATGGTATATTTCCTTTGATAAAATTTCTATACAATATTTTGTTCTATATAAAACCCTACAATTGTGTGTCAAATCTCAAATCTTTTTCCCTGTTTTCAAAGATTGAAAAGAGTGTCAGCTCTTCAGAAATAATAGTGTAATATAGTGTTGGGAATTATGGTCATTACAAACTTAGGGCGAATTCACATGAACGTATGCCCGCCGTACCATAGCACGGCGGGCACACGTCACCGCCCAGGAGAGGAAGAGGGGGTGAGTGCTGCTCGCCCCCGCCCCTCTTCATAGAGAAACATGGCGCATGGCATATCTTTTCCCCGAGTACAGAACGGTATGGTGCCGCACCATAACGCTCCCGTACGGCGCCATGCACCCATTGCTGTCATATGGGGGACGTATATACGGCGTATATACGTCATCCATATATACACCCCCAACGGCCGCGTCAATATTCATAAGAATATTAAGGAACTAGTTGTGAAAAATTTGTGATTTTTATGTGACTTTTTAACTAGAAAGTCCCATATTGATTGCAGACACTGTCACCTCATTTGCCACATTTATCAAGCTGATTAAGGTGCTATGAAAAACTGATGTGGAAAAGACATCTAAAGAGCTCCTAAGACCACGAAAAATTGGAGTAAGATCCTAAGATCCTGCCTAATGATAAATCTGTCCCTATCTGCCCCAGTTGTATTAGAACTTTCCAGTACAGTTCAGTGTTTCGGGCACTGCTAATTATGAATGGCAGAAACAGCAGATAACACTGACAGATGCATCTTTTCCCACCAAGATTTTTCCTAGATTTCTTTCCATCTTGTCCCAGGAGATATGCCACTTGCAGGGTTTTCATGGGAAAACTGCTCGGCCGGAGGAACAGCTGACATTTATTGACTCTTACAACTAAATTGTGTATAAAGAGGCTTTTACTGTTACAGATGTTCTCTGTACATCCACATCTAATCGTCCGGTTACTGTAACCACTCAGTAATTTCATGCCGACATAACTCATGCTGAGCTATCGATGCTGCCAACGCTCATATACTTGGTGCCAACCTAGTCCTGCACTCCAGAACAGGGCTGACTTTATTTAGATGCCATACATTGTCCAATACTAGCCTAAATATGTTATGGTCACATATACACACATTGGGGGAGATTTATCACAAGTGTCTGAGTTGCCCATGGCATCCAATCAGAGCTCAGCTTTCATTTTCCCACAGTTGTTTATAAAATTAAAGATGAGCTCTGATTGGTTTCAATGAGCAACTAGAACATTTTTTACCTCAAACACTTCTGATAAATCTCCCCAATATAACCTATGGCTTCATTCACATGTACGTGGCTGATTCTCATCCATAATGCAACCAGGTTTTACTCAATGTTTTCATGGACCCATTCGGGTCAATCGGTCTATAAAAAAGGGGCCGTACACCCATGCATGAACTCATTTTTGCGTATACAACCAGAATTATAGTCCGGAGCAAGTAGTCTAATGATAAGCAATGCAAAATCCACAAGTCCTTAGTGTGAACCGTACCTTGTGGCCTTCTTTTAATTCTGGGAACAGATTTCCTTTAAGAAAGTCATGCTTACAGTGCTGGTTACCCCACCAACATTGCCATATGTTTAGTATATATGTGACCCGGGAGCTGACAGGATCCCTTTTAAGGATGTTTGCATCCATGATGTCCAATGATATTTACTATACGTATGCTTCATATTACCAGCCCCAAGTGTTCCCCCCACAGACCAATAAATCTAGTGGTATGTCCTCTGCCCTAACTCAAATACTTTCCCATATATGAAACATCTGCTTTGAGAGTTGGTTCATCCTGATACGTATAGCACCCAGTAAATCATCTTCCAGGCCTCATCCTTTCTGTACGTTTCTAAGGATAAATTACACTTATTTGTCTTCTTGAATGTGGATGATGAGGAAATACGTCATCTAAAGTGATTTTGGGGAAATAGTGGATTTTGAGGAAAAGTGCTTACATTTAAAACTATATAGAAAAACAAGAGACAAACTAATGAAATACGGATGTGTCTGTTATCGAAATAGAAACATGTTCACCATTATTTTGGTTTGATTTGGGTTATGGACTCAATTTTCTCATGAAACCAATGCAATACAAGAGCACAATGGGGCACATTTACTAAGGGTCCGAACGCCGCATTTTTGTGGGGTTTCGCAATTTTTTTCCGTTTTGCCCTGAATTGCCCCGGGTTTTTGGCGCACGCGAGCGGATTGTGTCGCATTGGCGCCGGCTTGCATGCGACACAAATCGGGGCGTGGATGCCAGATAACCCGAATGATTTGGACAAACCGCAGAATTTAAAAAGCAAATTGTGTTGCAAGATCAGCACTCACATGCACCAGGAAGAAGAAGGTGAACTCCGGGGACCTGAGCGGGGAAGCGACACATGCAGGAAATGGGACACACGATCTTAGTGAATCGCGGGAGACACAAATCCTTGTCGGACAACGCACGGCGGGGATCGCGACAGGACGGTTAAGTAAATGTGTCCCATTGGGTCAGTTACATTATTCTGGCTGTGACGGTTTTTTGTCTAACTGTGCACTAAATAGGACGTCTTTGGAGCATGCACGTGTATTTATAAAGTGTTTGTGCCACTATTGTGTCGTGGCTGCACACAAAAATTGTGTACCTAAAGGGGTGTGGTAGTGCTTACTACTGTGACGTGACACAATTGTGTTGCACAGTATAAATGAAAATGCACCAAAATGAAAGTGTCCACACTTCCCATAGCCGTGCAGATTGCGCTAGATACTGTAAATTATCTGGTGCAACTTGCATATTAGTGAGGCAAACTGCACTGAAGTTATTTGCACCACTTCTTATAAATCTGGGCCAATGTGCTAGAAAGAGTGGATAGTGCCACATACAGGACAGGTTGCTTCCTATACAATAATAGTGAGAAAGTCCTGAATGCAGCACATGCTCATCCTAAACTCCATCCACTTTTATAGGACTTGCAGGATGATCATGTCCCCCAAATCCAATAGACATGAATGAAGCACAGGTGAATGTGCTCATCCTAAGATCCATACACTTCTATAGGACTTGCAGGATGATCATGCCCCCCCCCAATCCAATAGACATGAATGAAGCACATGTTCACATGCTCTAAGCTCCATGCACTTTTATAGGGTTGCAGGGTGGCTATGTCACCCAATCCAATAGATGTGAATGAAGCACAGGTGAACATGCTCATCCTAAGATCCATTCACTTCTATAGAGCTTGCAGGGTGGCTATGTCACCCAATACAATACCACAGGTTAGTGATACATACCTGCACATTGTTCTGTGTTAGTCATTTCAAGAGACAGTGCGTGTTACCAATTGCTTGTGTTTCAGAGGAAACTTGGATGCAATCGGCACAGGCCTCACAAGCGGACCATGTGACCACATCCTCAAGTCTTCCTTCATGTTATTGCTTTCTAGTGGTCAAAAATCCAGAGATCTGACACTTATCCACTATTCTCTCTATTGTAACACAACCTATTTAAGAAATTTTAAACTACACATTTTTTTTTCAATGAAAGAATAAAAAAAAAATTGCATACTTCTCCAAAAGAATCTATGGGACTACTATACTGTGGCTCATCTTCTACGGATATCTATTTACACAGGGAATGCATATCTGCAATACCGTGATTGGGAAGGTCCTTATCATTCCCTGGCTGTGTGTTCAGAATTCACACTCCAGAAGGCAGATTAAGAGATTTCGGACTACAATGCTGCTCTGTGAAGTACAGTACTATACAGATGTCAGCAATGCATGAACACCATTCCCACATGGAAAACATCCCTCTGTATCACTAACTGAACTAATTGCTATGATGAAGAGGAAACAGCTGCCTGGACTGAGAAGCCAAAGCTGCTGAGTACAGGAATAAGTGCTGGACGCGGCTTATACAGCAGATGTGGGATACAGTACATGGGCGTACAGTATGTCCAGTGATGGGTACAGCACCGCAAGGATAGAGCCAAATCTATCAGCAGAATTTTCCCTAAGCACTTCATATCAGTGGAATGCACTGCATCACAATCCATTTCTAAGCATATTACCATCTTGTGCTGCTCAGCATCTGGTACTGAATGCCAGTTTCCACATGATAAAGCCTAAAGCTGATAAGCTGGATGAGAACTGAAAACTTCCAGATCACTCTGCATGCCCGATTTCAATGACACCTACTTTATAAAGAGATAAATTACAGCTAGTGCAATTTATAGCAGGAAACTGGGCCAATACCATGAGACAAAAGGTCCCTACTATGTAAGGAGGTCCAAATGGATCCTTAAAGCGTGGTCATGTACTTCTAAAAAGATGGCACGGCTTGGTTGACACTTTATCTCATGTTTTTGTAATATGTGTGTAAGTGGGGGGGGGGGGGCAGGATATTACAGTAGGTAATTTACTAATATTCATCTATTAAACGTTTTGGCCACTGACGGAGGCTCATATAATCTCTACCTGTCCATGAGCTATCGCCCTGGCAGAACCTTATCTATCAGAAGGTTCTGCCAGGGTGATTGTTCATGGAAAGATAAAGATCACATGACCCTCCATCTGCGGCCATTTTACGGCCTCCAGAAGCTGGAGCGGTCATGTAGTGAAGGATGAGCAGAAAAAGGACACCATCAGTACCAGGAAGCGGGACAACGACTGAGAACTCGGCACAAACAGAAGCCAAAAAGGAGAGTTGCCCCCACTCCAAAAGCTGTGAGCTTGCATAGTGTCAGCAAAAACATTTCAACGTGTCATGGGTAAGCCATTACTTTCCTATCCAGATAATAGAATGGGCAATTAAGGTCACCATGGGAAGTATATATCATGAAATATATTCTCTGGGATTCATTAAAAAATTTTCAAGTCCAGGTAAGTCTCACTAACTCTGGTGACGAATACAAGTGAAAATTCTAAATTCCTAGGTACAGGTAACCTTCCATCCCTCTTCCTCTTAAAAACAAAATACAAAATGTAAAAGAAATGTTATAATGAATCTAGAATCTTATCCTTGATTAGCATGTAAAAGGTTTTGTAGACTGCATAGTTTCGACCCTGCTAGGTACCAAGCAAGCCAACCAGGACTAGAGTGTCACAAGCAGCCACAAATAGTATCCCTTTGAGAGCCTTCTACATAAGGTCGGTACTTTTTGCAGTGAAAAAGAGCCTGAACAAAATGGAACCAATCCACTAACATGAAAAAAGTGACCAAAGGGACTTGGGGTATGTTGTGAACTTAGAATTTCCACACACAAAGCATATGCTTAGGACTGTCCCCTAACTAGGGAGGATCATGGACAATGATAGGAGACGTTATCTTGAGTGAGTGTAAAGTATGGAAATGTAAAATCCTTTAAAGGGGCTGTACCATGTTTGATCCAGAAATAGGAGATATCAATCAGATTAGAGGGGTCCAATTACTGGGACCCCACTGACCACAAGAATATGGGGCCCATTTTCTCTATTTGATGAAGTGGCAGGTCAAGCATATGACCTGCCATTCAATTTATTACTGTGGGGCTTTGAAAATTGGCAGAGGACTGCACTTTGGTATCTATGAAACTCTCATATTCTGGGAATCAAAATTCCAGAGATAGCCAAGAACTGTGGAAAACGTGACGTATCGCTCTGCCAATGAATAATCAGACCTCCGACAATCAGAATGTTATCCCATATCAACAGAAAAATGAGATAACAACCAAAGTCTAAGATGTCTAGTTGTCTCATTGTGATCATTATATGATGGGGATTCTGAAATGGTCATTAAAGGGGTTTTCTAATGAAACAAGTTAGGCCCTATCTACAGGATCAGGCCAGACTTGCTGGTTGGTGGGGGTCTCAATGAAGAGCCCCCACAGATCACGAGAATGGTGGGTCTGATGTACCTCTGTTGGAACCCTTGTTGTTCCCGGAGATGAGCAGAGCAGCCAATCATGCAAGGCTGGGCCTCCCCGTTCATGTCTACCGAGCTGACGGAAATTGCCGGTTATGGCGCTCATTAATCTCTGTCAACTCCCTAGAAATGAATGGGCAGCCCGGAGACTTCAAGGAGTCTAAATATTATATTAGGAAGCTACGAAAACCCACCAGTACAAAAAAATACTATAGTATTCGCTTCATTCTGATACATAAAGGACTAAGAGACTTTAAAGACCCTTAGATGAGGAATTTGCTGTTCAAGGAAAGTATTACATCTTAAAGTAAGTTGTTATTAAGTTCCACAAAAGATGAAGCATCACTTAAAAGCTTTAGCCTAAAACTCTTGTCTTACCCAAATATAATTTCCACTTTTAAATGTAGAAACTAAGCAAACATGAATGTCTTTGATGTGGAGCTTAAAAGCCATGCCACCTCCTGCCCCCGGCATCAAGGTGGGCACAGAAATAACGAGAACTTCTCCACTGAAGACAGGAAGATCTGCTGTTTGTACAGATAAACAGAAATTTTGGCAGGGAATAGTAGTCCACATGATGCACATGGCTCCAAGGTCAGCCTCAAACCCTTCTCGGTATTTTTTAATCATGTGCCAACGTATTATCAGGGAGACCAAATCACTGGAAAAGCATCAGCTGACCGGGGGTAATCGAGCGTCTATACCAGCGTGACTTATGGGAACACTGCTGCCATTATTATTTACATAGAAACATCTAATTTGTTAATATGGATTCAAGGACATCCTTATCACTGCTACCACACATCTGGGCAAGCTGCATGTTATCTAGGCTTATGCAGAGGCGTAACTAGGAAAGGCAGGGCCTAAAAGCAGACTTCTGCTAAAAAAAAAAATCACAAATGTGAGTTACAATCAAACACATTTATATACTCATATATACATGAGACATATACACACCATATGTGCACAGACTGCTAAGACATACATGCAGTATACACACACACCACATATACATACAAAATATACACACAAACATACAGTACCGTATAAACACATATTGCAGCATAGACACAGAAAAACTTCACATATACACACATACATACAGCAAATACACACATACATAAAATATCATATAGAGACATATAGAATATACACACACCTCACACACACACACACAACATATACACATCCAATAACCCAGATGCCGGGGCCACCTGACACTGTGGGCCCCAGGGGGCTGCAATGGTTTCTACCCCTGTAGTTACGCCCATGGCCTTATGCTTGTACAATGGAGACTGATTAGAAGGTGAAGCAAAATTATACATTTTATGACAATTGTCATATAACAGTCCAGCTACACTTCAGTACTGGTGGTGTGCCACTGGAGTATGCCTATAATGTGCCAATGTGCAGAGCATTGATCAGTATCAGTGGGACAATTATAGTATAGCATCTTTTTGGTTTCATCATCTTCATGTTAGCGGCAGCCAGGACCAGAAGTGCTGGAGATGTGGGCCAATATGTACCAATGTCTTTCAATCATAAGTGACAAACCCCAAACTTGGCAAAAGTCTGACGGGTTATAGTCACTGACTCAGTGGCGTAACTACCGCCGTAGCAGCCGTAGCGGTTGCTACGGGGCCCGTGAGGTTCAGGGGCCCGGGGATGCACGCTCCCTGCAGTGCTTTGCCACGGCCTGGGGTAAGTGGTCCGGGGCTGCAGTGCCGGATCGTGCCCCCGGGCCCCTCCCTCTCTGTGCATCTACACGTCTCCTGAGCCCGGCCGCCCACCCATCCACCTCTTTCCGGGATCCCTGCCTGCTCATATCCTTGACCCGGTCCCCAGCCACCTCTCTGACCCTCCCCCCTCATCTCCCTGACCTGCCCGCTCATCAGCCTGCAGGGCGGCACAGTTGATTGTATATGTGTATATATTGTATATATACTGTGTATATGTGTGTATATACTGTGTATATGTGTATATATTGTATATATACTGTGAATATGTGTGTATATACTGTGTATATGTGTATATATTGTATATATACATATATATATATATATATATATATACACATACATATACTGTTTATGCATATTCCGTATATATATATATATATATATATGTAAATCCTATGTATATGTGTATATATGCATCTACTATGTATACATGTATATACTGTGTATAAATGCATTGAAGCAAATACTGTATTTTTACATGCATGTATTTATATTAGCATATATATATATATATATATATATATATATATATATATATATGTGTGTGTTTTTGTATGTGGTAAGTATGTATGCTGTATATACTGAATGTATGTGTATATTCTGTATGTATATGCAGCATGTGTGTATATGGTGTTTTTATCCTGCATGTATGTGTATATATGGTCAGTGTATACTGTATTTGTGTATGTATGTATATATATATATATTTATATATATATATATGTGTGTGTGTGTGTATTGTAAATGTATTATATGTATATAATGTGTATACTGTATGAGTTTGTATATACTCTGTGTATTAGTGTATAAATGTATAGGAGTGCATAAATGTGTGTGTATAAGTGAATGCTTGTATGTATAAGGGTGTGAGTATACGAGAGTAGAACTTTATGTGTGTATATAAAGGTGTGTATATATCAGTGTATAAATGTGTGTAATTGTATAAACATGTCTGTATAGGGGTACCTTCCCAAGAACATATGGGGGACGTATATCTGGCCGCAGATTTGCTGCCGGATATACTTCCCCCATAAGCTTCTATACGCCAGGGCTCGGCACGGTGAGCACAACGAGTACTCACTGTTTCGAGCAAAAGAGATAGAGCGTGCTCTATCTATGGCCGTAAGAACGACCATGCGGCTCTATTCTCTATGGAGAGGGGAGGGGTGAGCCGCGCTCACCTCTCCTCCTCTCCAACGCGCCCGACGTGTGCCTGCCATATATATATATTTTAAGGGGAAGGGGGGCCCCATGCAGAAATCTGCTATGGGGCCCAGCCTCTCCTAGTTACGCCCCTGCACTGACTGCAACATTTGTTGGTAAGCAATCACCCAAACACATCTGGACTGTCCTGATAAAATTTTGCAAAAATTATCTGTGAGTTTTCCTTTACCTTGTTATAGAGCCACAAAAACAGAACTGGCAACACTGCCCTGGGAGCTAAAATGCCTTGCTCCTATATGCTCCCTTGGTCTGATATATTTAACCCTCCACAGCTGCTCTGGTCCTCCCCACCTGACTTTGCTTATATGACAGTCAGCAGTGATGATATGTACCGGTATATAGGCTCATATCACTGCCAGTTATTGGCTGCAGCAATCTCAAGCCGCTACATATGACATCACTGTAGCCAATTAAAAAAAAGCCTGGCAAGGAGGACCAGAGCAACAGCACTAGAGTGAAAAAGGGATTCCTTTTATTATTTTACCAAAATTCCTTCAAGGAGTTGTCCACTTTCAGCAAATAATTGATATGGTTTGTGTAAGGAAAAGTTATACAATTTTATTATATACTTTTTGTATTAATTCCTCACAGTTTTCAAGATCTCTGCTTGTTGTCCTTTTATGAAGCTTTTATGTTACTCCCAGTCCATAGAGATCTGTCCATGGTCACACAGGTGTGAGGCTCGTTATATCATACAGCTCTGATTACTCTGTGATATAACAAGCCGTGCACCTGTGTGACATCACATGATCACGGACAGATTTCTATCCACTAGTAGTAAATATAGAATCTATCTTTAGCAGGAAAGCAAGCAGAAATCTAGAAACAGTGAGGAATTGATACAAAAAGTATATCGGAAAATTCTATAACTTTTCCTTACACAAACCATATCAAGTAATTTGCTGAACATGGACAACCCTTTTAATTTTTTTATTTAAATGGGGGAAAAAAAAGCTTTGACTGAACAAACTGTTACTATTTCTGCAATTTATCGTTAAGAAAAACATGAATTATCCAATGAAGTGGAATCACGCCATTGAAACGGAGGACACCTTATGATCTCTCTCATGACTGGTGGATTCTCGAAGATGTGAACCCCAGCCATGACACACTTAGTCCAGATCATCCAATTGATTATGACCAATGTTGTCATTTACACACATCTGCAGGGGCGTAACTACAGCGGTAGCAGCCATAGCAGCAGCTATGGAGCCCTCAGTGTTAGGGGGCCCCATCATCCAACCTGACACAATAAAGAATGGAGGATGTGCACCATTATATCTATATTGTACTGCACATTGTCCAGCATAATATGTATATAACATATACTGTGATGTATATATGCAGTATCTCTGATGTGTATATGGTGTCTGTATATACTGTATGTGAGTATGTTGCATAGGGCACTGGATGTATGTGTATATGCACATGAGTGTATTTATATGTGATATGTAACTCGCATGTGTGAGTATACTAATATGTATATTTTTAAGAGGGAAGGGGGGCCCCATGCAATAGCCTGCTATGGGGCCCTGTCGCTCCTAGTTACGCCACTGGACCTCTGGCTCTGTACATACAGAAGCTGATGCTGAACAACAAGACAGTCATAGCAATTTTACAACAGGAAAATCTGTAAAACCTGAAAAAAAAACCATCCACACAATGACAGCTGCGAGAACGCTCACCATCTTCAAAATAACATCATTCCCTGTAATTAAAGTTATTAAAGTTTTTGCTAGAGAACTTAAACAGAAAACCACATGAAATATCCAGACGGTTAAATGGCAGATAAATGTAAGGTTACCTCTTTTTTAACATAGAATTTATGTTCTTTTGACAACTGACTACTGGTAAGTCACTTACCTGAAGAATTTGAGACTTCTATTGTCTCAGAACCTGTGGAAAAATGAATATACACACAAGGAACCCCAGAATCCTCCTCAGGGAGAGAGTCACATGACACAGGGAGATGTGCTCCCTTCAGAAGGTCCCAACAGGCATCTTGTACAACCTTACAAAACCCCCGGCATGGGCCTGGTGGTAACACTAAGGAGGAGGAAGGGTTACACCCTGGAACCAGTAGTAAACAAAAGAACCATTCCAGGTAGCGGTGACAATGAGATTTAAGAAGCCCCTCCCAATCATGCAAAGCAGCCTGAATTTCCAGCACACTGGTATGATTCATAAAATTTGGTAGCATAAAAGTTTTAATTCCCAATTTGCGGCAGAATGGCAAGTTGATGGGGACAGGCAAGCAATGAGCGTCGGATGGAGTCAATTTGAGCAAATGGAAAGCAGTCTCTGTGCGATTATTTCTAAAAGCTGTGGAGGTAGAAGCTTTAGCACTGGTTAGTAAATCATGATCAGAAGTATTGGAGTTATGATGTCCCTCTACTATATGGGAATTAGGGGCATGATTTTTGTCAGCAGTGGCAGCTATCCCAGAATGTTTTTGGAGGCCAATTTTTTCATCAGACTGATTGAAATCAGCAGAATCATTATGTATATTGCTTTTCGCATGTGAGATTGTAGAATTTATGACATAATGGGATAGGCCACTGGCAGGAGAGCTGGTTATATTCATTGGAAGCGCAGTGCGCATGCTGCCCGCGTGACCTGCATTGATCTGCATTGTCTGCGAGTCCATTGGGGCGGAATGTAGTGATGTTCCTTCTAATTCCGAACTTTGCAATGGCTCTATAGTTTGGTCTCCCATTTGGCTGGTTCCTGACTCCGCTGCCGCATAGACTGGAAAAGGGGAAATACCTGGTGATGTAAGATTCCTTGCACTGACGTTAATAGTCTCATTGCTGGAACTGGAAAGTTGACTGTCTTTGTTGGTTTCAGTGATGTTTTCTTCATTCTGTCCAGGATCAGATGGACTTAAGATGCCCACCTCATTAATCATGGTTGGAACAGTCACATTGATAATTTGTTCATTCAGCTCAGGACTTGGTGGACTTAAGATGTCCCCCTCATTTATCTGAACATTCGGGACAGTCACATTGGAAATTTCTTCATTCTGCTCAGGACCTGTTTGATTTAAGATGCCGGTCCCATTTATCTGAACATTGGAGTCCGTCATATTATTCATCTCTTCTTGATCACTCAAGGTCTTCAAATCATTTTCAGGTTTTTCTGACCAAACACTCACAATGTTTCGGATATTTTCAGCAACATTTAGGATCTCAGCCCCCACACCTGCAATATTTTCCTTATCTAAGTTCTGAGCAGTTGAAACTTGAGGCACAGAGGTGGTTTCATCCTTAGATGTGGTCTCAAGTTCAGAATTCATCTCTACCTGAAAAAGGCTGAACAACGTCTCTTCTGGTGGGATTCTCAGAGGAGCTTCTGTTATTTGTGGCTGATTTTTCAAGGTGGCTGCTGAGGTCTTAGTTGGATGTTGTGTTGATGTTGTCGGTGTGCTTGCATTTGTTGTTGTTGCAGCTGCTCGGGTGAAGGTCTCATTGGATTGAGGAGGTTTACTCACTGCAGGTGAAGATGCTGTAGCTTTAGGATGGAATGATGAAGATGTAGGTGTGAGATCAGGCAGCAAAGTAGAAGACAGCTTCTTATTTGTATCCATGGGAAAAGCATCCTTGTTTGTAGCTGTTACTTCTTCAGGAAGACTTTTTTCTTCTGTTGCTGATTTATCAGGTAGAAGAGCTGCTTCAGATGAAGTCAAAAGTGCAGGATTTGTGGTAGGAATTGTGGTGGCAGTAGATGTCGGCTTTGCTCCCCAACCAAACCAATTCAAAATCTGTGCATTTGATGTTGCAGGTAAGATGACCATCAGGACAGCAACCACAGGCCAGACCTTTGTCAGAGCCATGGTAGCGAGGCTCTGATCACTTTCAGAAACTTTGCCTGTTCACATTGATTTGTCCTCTACAGCTCGCAAACTACACATTACCCTTCAAACAAGAAGCAGAACTAGCAGAGGTGTGGCTACAGAAATACCAAACCAAGCCTCCTTATCAGACGCCTGCCCCTCGCTGAGTGTGGAAAAGCTGAAACAACCTCACAGAACTTTACAATTGACCTCACTCTTGACAGAAATTATGAAGGAGAAAAAAAAAAGTCAACAAAGGGCATATTGTTACTTGCCAAGCCATGGAGATAGAATGCATGCAAGTGTAAGGAGAATCCCTGCACTGAGCACAGATAAAGACATGAAAGGGCTATATACTTAACATAACTCGAAGAAGAAATACTCCATTCACAAATTATAGTACACTTGCTACTCCATGTATTGATGCTTCAAGCTACACATGAAGACAACGGACGATGTCAAACATACAGTGGAAGGTCTTGTTAGGTTTACTAAGTTCCACAGCATTTACAAATCCCTTCCAAATTAAAACTTGGTTAGATCTGAAGTAAAAGTTAATAGCAAGTGGATGGAGGTAGCAGACGGGTCAAAGGTCTCTTCTGCTCTGTTGCTCACAGCATCTCAAGCTGCGCCCTCAGCTATTTCCAAGGGGAAAGAATGGAAACTGCATATTGGCTTTTAATTGCTCAATACACTGATCACAGTCAAGGGCTAATTTTACAACCTGCTCTAAGTGTGATGAGATGACTGAGGGCAAGCAAGAAAGAATACGTTGTCTTATTTATTGGATGAAACATCCTACATTGTTATACTTTTGCTGTATTAGTCTTCTTTTCGTTGGCTCAGACATTTGGCTTCCATCTCCTGTCATTCACAATATCTTCTTACAGAGCTGGGCATGAGGTGAGACGATCCGAAATTCCCACAGCATTAGATAAGAACGAAGTCTGAGTTCATCCAATCTGCGGCTGTATTATTCTTTGTCAAACTTGGTGTTACCCTTTGTGTTTTCTAACGAAAGTTTGGGATAAACTTGCCTACACAAGACTGGAACAAATGTTAGGAATTCCCAATGTTTGTTCTTGTTTTTAGGGCTTGACTAAAAGCCAGTCAAATAAAAAAGATGACTGCAAAAAAGGTTGGCACCTGAGAATAGGCGAGATCTAGAGGCAGATAGCTGGAGAAGTTTGCTGCACCCATTGATGGATTTCACATATAGATGTTTGCCTACAACCATGAGGGAGGAAGTTCTTACAATGAGGCATCTGCAAAAACAAACCTCATTCACAGGGATGCATAAAGTTAGAAAAGCATCAGATTTTTTTTCTTGTCCAAATATTGCATCGCCCTTGTCCATAGTCAATGGTATTGAAACAAATTGATGGCACAAAGTGGAAATAGTTACCAAATTTCAACCATTGACCCCAAATTGTTGGAGTCTATACACTTTAGAAGTATAACTTCTCCCTTAAATTTGGGCAAAAAAATAAAATTAAGGATAATGTAGTTTAGATAACAGAATGCCATCATTTCCATGCTGTTATATCATGACTATCAGGGAGGGACATTACATTTAATGAGAGATCTTTTTTGTTGGCAAATATTTATTTGCAGTAGTAATTGCTCACATATTTGTTAACATTATGAAACCAGTGACTGATCAGATTTCTATTCCCCATGTAAAAAAACCTCTAAGCTGGTGGTACCTTGTATTATTTATTTCTGTAGAGTACGACCACTGGCACACACCATAGTGGGTCTGTGAAAAACGAACCATGCACTGACCAGTTTTTACGGACTGACCACAGTGCAGAGGATGGGATTCTATGTATCATAGTGATATTTAATACAAGGAGTCCCTTCTTCCCTGCAAAACATCAGCTCCAACACTGTAATCTCATACAGTGGAGAAGTGACTGACCACAGTGCAGAGGATGGGACTCCCTGTATCATAGTGATATATGACCAAGGAGCCCCTTCTTCCCTGCAAAACATCAGCTCCAACACTGTAATTTTCATTACAGCTGAGAAGTGATGGACCACAGTGCAGAGGATATGGGACTCCGTGGATCATAGTAATATATGATACAAGGAGTCCCTTCTTCCCTGCAAAACATCAATTCCGACATTGTAATCTTCATCACAGCGGAAAAATGACTGACCACAGTGCAGTGAGTGTGATCCCATGTATCATAGTGAGCATACAAGCAGTCTTCCATTCCGCAAAACATCAACACCATCATTGTAACCTTGATTACAGCAGGGAAGAAGGGACTCCTTGTATCATATATCACTGTGATGCATGAAGTGCCTTCCTCTGCACTCTGGTTGTTCGGTGAAATCCAAGCCAGCAAATGGTCAGTTGTTCACAGATCAACCTTGTTTGTGTGCCGCTGGCTAAAGACTAGCAGTCACTATCTTCATTCCTTGACAAGTGAATGGTGGACAGTACACTTGGATGAACAAGGAGATGCATATAATGGACACTTTGCTGCCACAGTGGTGACCCATCTAAGGCAATGAATACCTGATTGTTTATTCCCTCTATTTAGAGAGAGCACAGGAAGGGGAGACAGCAGAGAAATGGGAAGAGACAAAATGGGATTAGCAGAAAATTGGTAAAGTCATTATCAATTCTGTAGTTCAACTATTCCCCCAAAGTTTTGAACTTCCATTTAAAGTTATTAAATTGTTTGACTTTAATTTACTAAGATTGAACTCTATACCATGTCAGACCTAGTGTAAATTTTGACAGAGGCCATAATAATATTCCCCATCCCTCCATGCCCACTTTTAGGAAAAGTGGCGTGAGTGGCAAAAAATCCTCAAAATGACAAAATCACCTTTGCATCCATTGCACCTTTTTGGTAAAGAAAAAAAGGAAGTATCTTCCGGAACAGCGTATCAGCGATATAAAACTTAAAATTTATTGGAATAATAGATAAGAACAGAATACGGAGTCCAGACTGGCGCGTTTCAAGACGAAGCTCTTAATCATGGTCTATTGCACCTTTATGTTACCTTGTACATCAGAAAACTGGTGTACAAGGAATGCTAAACGTGTCCCTTTGGGCTTCTTAATACTAACTGATTCAAATTAGAACTAAACTGCTATAAAAATCCCTTTAAGAATACAGAATACATTCCTATAAATTAATATTCCATATGGAGATGATTGACACGTGGGCATGGCCAAGAACATATGTTTTATGACCCGTAATGGGAAGGTGGAATGGAAAATAGGGACAAATCATTTCTCCCACGGTTCCTAAAATGTTTTGGATTTATATGCACGAAGATATCCTCAGAGGAACTGAAAACGGATATCCTCAGTCAGAAATGTTTGCGGCCTTACTACTGTCAGGAGAGCTCTACCATCATGTCATTCAAGACATGGGTATCCCCACTGCAAAGACTCAAATAGTAACTGGGAAACAGGATTCTGACAAATCCCACATGTTGTAACTACATGGAACCATCTAGGAATCGGCAACTCCTTTGGGCGCTGGGAGATTCAAGTTTCATGGGAAAATAAACCACAAAGAAAATGATCCAGATGCTTCAACAACTCCCAGCATAACAGACACAGATTGCCCCATTGTCACTGCAGCCTGTAATTGAAATTCCCAAGTTTTTACAAGTTCTCAGCTGATGTTACCAGAGCAAAGGGAAGTGAGATGTCAGGATTTGTATAGAAATTCGGTTAAACACAGTTTTTTTTAAAAACCATAGATGTTTATCTCACTTTTAGATTAGGATATGTTACCTCTGACAGATCCTGGAGAGTTACACAAACTCAGCTGGGTATCAAATATCGGCTTTTAGATTGAGTTATTGGGGATAACTCCCATCAGGGGACACTTTCAATTAGAGATAATCAATGAATAGGTCTGTGTGATTGCTATTATAACCCACATAATGGATACAATGTGGAATGATGGCTATACTAAGGCACATGCTACACAGCTGATTTTTAAAGGAATGCTGGATCTAAAAAGCTATAATAACATGAGCAGGGAATACACTTACGTTCTCAAAGATTTGGGCTAATCAGCAGGCAGGAAGAGCTGAACACACAGGGCCACATTTACTAGGGGCCGTGCGCCAGTTTTCTGTTGGACTTTGCACGTTCTTTTAGGTACGAGTTGTTTGCACAGGTATTTAAGAAGAGTCCGCGTCATATTCGGACTGAAGGGGGCGTTCCAGTGCTCAGTCGGACCATGCACCAGATTTAACATGAAAAGTCGGACAGAAATGTGTTGCACGCCCCATGTGCACAAAAAAAAGTTGGTGCACTCGGTCGGGGCAGTGCAGGGAGCGTCAGATTCATGAAGAAAGTGCACCCTGCACACTACACAGGCAAACTTTAAATAGTACAGATACACTGTTAGTAAAAGTGTCCCATTGTATAAAGCATCCAATCTGTAGGCAGCATGTTACAGAGCAGGAGCAGCTGACTAGATTGTATATAGTGTACTATCCGCAGACAGCATGGTATAGAGCAGGAGGAGGTAAGCAAATTGTACATAGTGTCTTATCTGCAGGCAACATTTTATAGAGCAGGAGGAGCTGAATAGATTGTAAATAGCGTAGTATCTGCAGACATCATGTTATACAGCAAGAGGAGCTGATGCAGGCAGCATGTAATATAGTAGAAGTAGTTAAGCCTATTTTAGATAGTCTCCTGTCTGCCGACAGCATGTTGTAGGGGAGGACGACTTAAGTAGATAAGCTGAGTAGAGCTGCAAGTAGTGCATTCTTATTATAGAGCAGGAAGAGTTAAGCAGATTGTAGATAGTTTCATTTCTGCATGCAGCATGTTATAGAGCAGGAGCAGCTGAGCAGGCAGCATAAAATATAGCATGCAGAGCAAAGCAGATTGGCCTTAGGCAGCATGTTATAGAGCAGGAAGAGCTCTATGTATTTTCTTAATTTATATCATTGACGTTTCTATGTTTTGATGTAATCTAATCATGGCATTGATTCATAAAGTGAGTGACAGCCCCCGTGTAAGACACTGGTAAGATCAAATGTCTGCTACTAAGCTATAAAGACCAAATATATAAACTAAGAACTTCTAATTTTCATGGCCAGCTGTACATTGATCTGTCCAGCTGATCTTGCTCTGTAACTCATAGTACAGATGCACTGTTCTGAGTAAATGTGCTCCATTGTATAAAGCATCCAATCTGCAGGCAGCATGTTATAGAGCAGGAGGAGCTGAATAGATAATACAGTGTACTTTCTTTAGGCAGCATGTTATAGAGCAAGAGGAGCCGAGCAGATTGTACTTAGTGTCCTATCTCAGCAGGAGCTGAGTAAGTGTTGGACTGGTAGATCTGCTTTCAATGGACACAAGTTATTTCACAGTTAATAACAGCCAGAGATTTCAACATTGAGGCTTCATTTCTGAGAAAAGTTGTTGTCTAAAAAGAGAGAAAAGTTTAAATTCTCCAGCTGAATTTTATTCCAAGCCGAAATATGTCTCCACATATCTTCTATCAATAACTGGAGCGGACTCAGCGCAAGAGGGAAGACGCAGACATGCAATACATTAATGGGGTCTTTCTTTTGGGACCACACAGAATGTAGTAAAAATCCTTTACAGCATTCAGTATTTAGTGCATTTTTGGCAGAAGAGATAACGCTGGTAACACTGTGAGACTTTTGTTTCCTGATGCGGAGCTCCTACATACAACATACCAAACAAGACAATAAAAAAGATCATGAAATTAGCACAAAGGTGGACATTAGACCACCAGATGCCTGTGGGATTGTGCTACACAAACATCGTATTGTACTCGGATGTGTTCTTACGGGAACTGCCTAAGATCCGAAGCATTGTCTGCAGAAGAGCACAAGTCTTCATTCATATTTACCATATTTTTAGTTCCAAGGTCAAGATGGGAAGATAATCGAGTAAGAGTATTAGGGTACATTTACACGCGGTATGCCCACATGCTCTATCTTTTTGCGGTGTGCGGCCCAGATCGGTGGCACACATGTGTGGCACCAGATCCCCGCCGTGCCGTTATTGCCGTCTATGGGGACGTACATGCGGCCGCAAATTTGCATGTACGTCCCCGCAGACGGCCGTGTGAATAAGCCTTAAGAGAATTCTTAGCTAATAGATCCCTCCATCAAATGAACAGATAACATCTTCCACTTCCTCTGGAGGATTCATGACATCCGTATATTTTAGGGCTTCATGCAATGCTTCATTTCACCTGTGGAGGCACTGCAGAAAAACCGAACACATATCTATCTGCAGATTACAGCTGATCATTGGGGGCCCCAACTAGAAGTCATTTTGTAATTATTTCTGTAAACCCTAGGGAATTTCTCACCACCCTGTAACCTTATAAACTACCAGCACCCTCTATTTTTGTGTGAAATATCTTCTCTAGGATTCCCTTTATTATGTGAAATCTCAACAATTTACCTAAAAAAAAAACCTGCTCCATAACCAAATTCAAATGGATTGAGCAGAGTCACTTTTATTCCAGGGATGGGTAACCCCAAGAGGCTGGAGTAGAAGCATTACTTCTAGTACCTAGAAAAATGGTTCTGGTATTATAATGAAGATAACAAACACTATAGAATGGCAGATGAAGGCATAGTTGTGAATTGGATGGTTACCAGGAATTCACATTTTGATTTATGTTTAACTTCCTGTATCTCATCTTTTTAGAACTAGCATTGTGGCTGGTGCTATGTGCTATAGATTCAATTATAGGGATGTCTGATATTATGCACCTCCTCCAGCCTCTAAAAGTGACTCATCTAAGGCAAAAACTGACTCTCCTCAAAATATTTACATATCTTGGAGAAGATTTGTTACAGGTAAACAGTCAAGATTTCACATAAAATAGGAGATTCAAGAAAGGACATTTCATACCCAACCTGAGGGAGCCGCTAGTAGTTTAGTGATGTAAAAGCTCTTCAGCTTAGAAAAAAGATGACAAATGGGAGACTTCATTACTATGTATAAATGGGCAGTCATAGACAGTGGCATCCTTTACGCCCAGAGGAGAGCAGATCTACCATCACCATAGACAGGGAGCATCCTCTACACCTAGAGGAGGGGCAGCTCTACCATCACCATAGACAGGGGGCATCCTCTACACCTAGAGGAGGGGCAGCTCTACCATCCCCATAGACAGGGGGCATCCTCTACACCTAGAGGAGAGGTGGTTCTACCATCACCATAGACAGGGGGCATCCCCTACACCTAGAGGAGAGGCGGTTCTACCATCACCATAGACAGGGAGCATCCTCTACACCTAGAGGAGAGGTGATTCTACCATCACCATAGACAGGGGGCATCCTCTACACCTAGAGGAGGGGCAGCTCTACCATCCCCATAGACAGGGGGCATCCTCTACACCTAGAGGAGAGGGGTTCTACCATTACCATAGACAGGGGGCATCCTCTACACCTAGAGGAGGGGCAGGTCTGCTATCCCCATAGACAGGGGGCATCCTCTACACCTAGAGGAGAGGGGTTCTACCATTACCATAGACAGGGGACATCCTCTACACATAGAGGAGAGGCAGTTCTATCATCAACCAAGGACAAGGGGCATCCTCTACACCTAGAGGAGGGGCAGCTCTACCATCACCATAGACAGGGGGCATCCTTTACACCTAGAGGAGGGGCAGCTCTACCATCACCATAGACAGGGGGCATCCTCTACACCTAGAGGAGAGGCAGTTCTACCATTACCTTAGACAGGGGGCATCCTCTACACCTAGAGGAGAGGCAGTTCTATCATCAACCAAGGACAAGGGGCATCCTCTACACCTAGAGGAGAGGCAGTTTACATTACCGTAGGACAGGGGGCCATCCTCTACACCTAGAGGAGGAGGGCAGTTTACCATTACCTTAGCAGGGGGCCATCCATCACCTAGAGGAGAGAGGCAGTTCTATCACCAACCAAGGACAAGAGGATCTCTACACCTAGAGGAGAGGCAGTTCTACCATCACATAGACAGGGGACATCCTCTACACCTAGAGGAGAGGCAGAGGCAGTTCTATCACCAACCAAGGACAAGGGGCATCCTCTCACATAGAGGAGGGGAGCTCTACATCACCATAGACAGGGGGCATCCTCTACACCTAGAGGAGGGGCAGCTCTACCATACCATAGACAGGGGGCATTCTCTACACCTAGAGGAGGAGAGGGGTTCTACCATTACCATAGACAGGGGGCATCTCTACACCTAGAGGAGAGGCAGTTTACCATCACCATAGACAGGGGGCCCTCTACACCTAGAGGAGAGGCGGTTCTACCATTACCATAGACAGGGGGGCATCCTACACCTAGGAGAGGCGCATTCTACCTCGCCATAGACAGGGGGCATCCTCTACACCTAGAGGAGAGGTGGTTCTACCATTACCATAGACAGGGGGCATCCTCTACACCTAGAAGAGAGGCGGTTTTACCACCTCCATAGACAGGGGGCACCCTCTACACCTAGAGGAGAGGCGGTTCTACCATCGCCATAGACAGGGGGCATCCTCTACACCTAGAGGAGAGGGTGTTCTACCATTACCAAAGACAGGGGCATCCTCTACACCTAGAGGAGAGGCAGTTATATCATCACCATAGACAGGGGGCACCCTCTACACCTAGAGAGGAGAGGCGGTTCTACCATTACCAAGACAGGGCATCCTCTACCTAGAGGGAGGCGTGTTTACCATCGCCATAGACAGGGGATCCTCTACACCTAGAGGAGAGGTGGTTCTACCATACCATAGACAGGGGGCATCCTCTACACCTAGAAGAGAGGCGGGGTTTTACACACTCCATAGAACAGAGTTTGTTACGTAAGGCGTAGTAGAGAGTAGACTATGGAACTCTTTTCCGGCAGGAGGTTGTTATGGTGGATTTATTGAAAAAATACATTTGTTTAGTTCTTATATGTTGTACTTTTATGGACCCATGTCTTTTTCCAACCTTATATACTATGTTCCTATGATAAAATTGTTACCTATTAAACTAATTTAACCAAGACCAGTTCAACAAAAATGTTCATGTGAAAAGATTCTTACTCTTTTTTAGTCTGTGTCCAGGTCATGTCATTGGTACATTGAATCTGCCAACAACCACATGGTTTCTGTCTCATATTTCTCAGAAGGAAAAAAAACCCAGAAAATAAATACAATTTAAAATATAAGAAAGTTGCTGTTTTCTTCTTCCATCTGTTTTGTATAAACCCCCTGGCGTGTTGTCCTCACAGATTAGTATCTATGACTGTTGATCAATCATTGCTTTTGGCTCAAGTTGCGTTGTCCAGCAATGATAAGAAGATAAAGTTTGGCCTTAGCGATTCCATTTCCATGGTGTTGTGGTACATAGTGACCCATTAATATTGTCTTGTCTAAACACTACATAAACGTTGTAACTGATTGATGGAAGGCAGAAAGTCACCAGGATATAATTGCCCATAAATATGTCTATGTAGCTGCGTGCGTGTCTGCGAGTCAAATTGTACTAAATGCTGAAGCCATGTATTGTGTCATATGTCAAAAACACCCTGCCTGACAATTGGTCCAATCTTTTGTTAAAATTATATGTCAAAAGCCACATGTGGCTGCCATACACTGTATAAGTAAACACATTTTATTGTATTGTGGTAGACCAAAAGTGTCTTAAAATTACAGTGCAAAGGCCATAGGTGTTGAGATTTTGGGATTTTGATTGTTGGAGGTCTAACATCCGGCACTTCCACAGACATACTAAGCACAGGTTGTATAGATGCATGTTACTTTGCATTGTATCAATTAAGAAGCAAACAACTGAATGGTGCAGGAGAAATGTATCGTACCACTGCAGAACGAATATTGATCATTTATCAAGTTATTGTGTTTAGATTCCTCTCAATTAATATTAAAGGACATCAACCAACAGATTTACTGATGGCCTACATCGTCGGAGTGCCTTTTGGCTCCGCCATCTGATTATTTATGCACGCGCCCACTCTGCACTTGTCCAGCCATTAACTTGCCGAGTACAGAGTGGAGGAGTTACGATCGAGGATGGGACCAAACTTGCCGAGTACAGAGTGGAGGAGTTACGATCGATGGATGGGACCAAACTTGCCGAGTACAGAGTGGAGGAGTTACGATCGATGGATGGGACCAAACTTGCCGAGTACAGAGTGGAGGAGTTACGATCGATGGATGGGACCAAACTTGTCGAGTACAGAGTGGAGGAGTTATGATCGATGGATGGGACCAAGATTGCCGAGTACAGAGTGGAGGAGTCACGATCAATGGATGGGACCAGGCTGCAGAGTACAGAGTGGAGGAGTCACGATCGATTGGTGGGACCAGGCTACAGAGTGGAGGCTTGCATAAATAATCAGATGGTGGAGCCAAGAGACGCTCCTGTGATGTATGCCAGAACACATGCGGCTCATCAGCATATAAAATAAGAAAGATGTTGTCATCCCCTAGAGTTAATAATGAGCAAGTAAGTTTGGACATTCTACTGTACAATCAGCAAATCTGATGGTAGATGTCTTTTGATGCTGTTAAATGCTGTTATAAATCCATAAAATATGCACTGATGATTTTTAAAATAATTAGTGACAACAATAGATCTCCAAACCCAAGTAATAAATGTTTGCTGCTCACCTCTTTAGCCATATATTGAAATGGTTATATTGGCTGAAGTGTAACATACCATCTTCTACGTCTCCTGTAGGGAGTGGTAGTTATTTATATGCTACAGGTCTAACAATTGTCTCGTGATTATAGTATCAGGAGTCTGTTCTCTTCAACTTCATTCTACATCGATTATAATCATGTTCAATGTCTCCACGTCTCCTTGTTCAAGGCGCTATTTTTTGTCTAGACGGCACCTCATAGACGGAGCCAAATGTGCGATATCATGTTGCATCTAATTCTAAGATACATATATTTTGTAACACATGAAGTGTTTTTGGTTGCAGATCAGCGAGCAAAGCTTAACTACAAACACGCTGTGTAGCCTTTACTGATCTCTCAACCAGGAAGCCAAAAATTCTTTCCCAAGTCTCCCAGGAACGTTATTCCACACGTTTAACTCCACTAATGAAATTCTGAAAGAGCTGGAAATGCAGCTAAGCGATCATTTACATTTGACAGTTTACCAAGTGGAACACGTGCAATAAATCTTTACTTATTCTCTTCTTTACGGCTGAGAATTTAGTTTTCTCCTCCCACCGAGCGCTCACAATGTCCCTCAGGGCATGCATAAAACTTTCCAGTACTGGGACTAGGTCAAATAAGTCGGGAACATTTCTGAACAAAAATACTGGAATTTGCATGGCACGGATGTTGCAAGGGTCATCCCAGAATCTATAGCTTATAAGCTAGATATTTACTAACACAAAAAATACCTTTCTTGTATTTCCAGTTCCATTTATATAATAATGAACTTTATTTGGTTTAAATACATATTTTCCCAGAAATTAACATGACTGGTTGCCGATCTTTATATACGATTAAAAATGTGTAACTTATTACATAGGGTCCTATCTGCAGGCAGCATGTTATAGAGCAGGAGGTGCTGAGGAGATTGTACACAGTGTCATATCTGAAGGTAGTAGGTTATAGAGCAAGAGGAGCTGAGCAGACTGTACACAGTGTCCTATCTGCAGGCAGCATGTTATAGAGCAGGAGGAGCTGAGCAGATTGTACACAGTGTACTTTCTGCAGGTAGCAATTTATAGAGCAGTGATGGCGAGCCACTTATATGTTGCAAAGTGCCAACATAACAATGTAAGCAGTAACTTATTGATCCCTGTTGTATCACAGGTTTCAATCGTATTGGTGTCCTGAGTTCACCAATACAATGGAAACATGATTGAGAACTTGGATTCAGAGTCCCCTGAAGAGGAGCAATCAGGGTTCCCAGTGCAGGGGCTCCAACAATAATCTGTCCAAACTTTCTTGTTCCTCCTGTAGTCCTGGCAGCCAAAGATGTTGCTTTAAAATGGTGCTGAGCATGGCATGTCCTGGGTTGTATTTGACCGGAGGAGGAAGCCCTGAGTCCTGTCTAGCAAACTTTCCATAGGTTTGCCACCACTGTTATTGAGGATGAGTTGAGCAGATTGTACATAGAGTCCTATCTGCAGGCAACATTTTATAGAGTACATGAAGGTGATCAGATTATAAGTACTGTCCGCATGTTTTAGAACTGGTAGAGCTCAGCAGATTGTATATAGTGTCCCATCTGCGGGCAGTAGGTTATAGAGCAGGAGGCACTGAACTGATTGTACACAGTGTTATATCTGCAGGCAGTAGGTTATAGAGCAACAGCTGAGCAAATGTATATTTTGTTTTATAATCTCACTTAATGATTAAAATCCCTGGTAGAAGTCCACTAGACAATCCTCCTCAATGATTGCGAAAGCCGTTGCTGGTTCCTAAATATTGAAAAAACTGCGATTTCAGTAAATAATTTGCACAAATTAATGAAGAAATCAGTTAATCAGTTCATTGCTCGATAACAATGATGCTGAATGTACTGCATATTTCATTGTGACATGTTCTCTCTAGGTCAAGTGGTCCAGAATATTCAAGATTTACCTTCCATAAGGATCAAAGCTTGTTCCATAATCTGATCAAATATGGTAAATTGGATCAGGTGACTGTATCCATCAGGAAACCATTGTTGTACTCATAAAATGCAAACTACACAATGGACCAATCATTAGCTAAAGTATAAGGACAAGATTTGTGTATGCAACCACTCATTCCTGAAGCCTGCTAGAAATCCTATTAATACGGAAAGAGATTAACAAAAGCAGATTTAGTCCTGATCGCACCCAATGTACCGTGAGATCACTTTGTGCAGGGTCTAATATATGGGATAAAAGAGTGTAGTCAGGTTAACAAACTTCATGTTACCCCTTGTTGGACCAAGTCAAGTACCGTATTTTTCGGACTATAAGGTGCACAAAAAATCCTATAATTTTCTCAGAAATCAAAGGTGCACCTTATAGTCCAGTGCGCCTTATATATGAACAGTACTTACAGACAACAGCTGCCTTGCACTGTGCACAGGTCTGCTACCTGCTGGTCCTTATAATCAGGTGCGCCTTATAATCCGGTGCGCCTTATAGTTCGAAAAATACTGTAGTCAAATGCCAAGGTGAATAATCCACTGTACCCTAGGTGGTTGTATTAATACTGCATTACAATAACCTATGATCCTTCCAAGAGAAATGTATACTGTCTCTATATGAGATATTCATGAAACACACTGCTTTTCTATGTTGAATATCTCCTCTTGTCACTCTAGATAGCCATCACAAAAGTTTGTATGTAGAGTCCGGCCAGGGAGACCAGATGCCGCAGATGTGAGCTCTTAACCAAAACCACAACATTTATTGAAACATCCTGATTCTGCACAAACAAATTAAGGAAAGAAAAATAAAGTGTTAAAAGATGTGAACAAGCCGGCAATAATTTGTATAACTTCTAGAATGGGATAACAAACAGGTATATACTGTAAAATGTTCTCTGCGGGTCACAATGACAAATTACATGCAGTGAACATCTGGTAGCAATGTAATATAAGAAAATTGGTTCTGCTTCTTACATAAAAAAGAGAAGAAAACAGAACTATAAACAAGTTGTTTAAACAATGCACAGTAAATTATTTCCAGTAGGTAAAAATCTATTTTTACCAATGGCTGAAAATGGGTATAAAAATAGAAGAAGCAATGAACTCCTGCCTCTCCCAACTTGATGCAGGCCAGATCCTCAGCTGATCTCTTCCATACGATATAGTCCATATTCATTTACAAAGGTCAGGAAAGGAAATCAGCAGCATAATTATTTTATGGATTTTCCTTAAATATGATTTTTTATTAATACTCTTATGCAATCCTATATTTCCTGTTGCTACCACTAGGGGGAGATATCATAAACTGTCTTCAAGTGACCTGAATGAGCACCGCATACAAATTGCCCACAAGCAGGAAACCATGAATTTAAAGAAAAACTTCCAAAGACAAACCAAGCTACAGTTACTCACTTAAGATACGCCCAGCAAGAGAAGCGGGTGACATCGCGCAGGAGGAGTAAATAATTAGCTGCACAGAGCAATGAACATTGCATCCCTGCCCTCCGGCCTGCTTTTTCTAACTCTTTTTTTCCAGGGGATACCGGCATGTTAACATTAAAGAAGGCCATCGCCGGGTTCGGGATGAAGAGGACCTTAGGTGAATATCTGTAGTTTGTTTTGTCTAACTCTTACTGGTAGCTTTCCTTTAAAGGGGTTTTCCATAAGGTGCAGGTGTCACAGATCCTATATAGTAGCAAAAGGAATCCCATTAACTCCATACTATGGAGTTTTGGGCACCTTTAAAACTCTATAAAAATATATTTAAAAAAAAACAAAAACTGAGCTGTAATACACCATGTGCATGAGCTGGGTGTGGCTTTATGAGACCCTGAGGATTGAAGACAATCCTTTCTTAGAAACAAATCAATTTCTATTATTAATAGTACTGTGACTTAAAAACCTGCTTAAACTATGTAAAGGTTAGTAGATTATATTTCATATACCACTGCTATATTGATAATATCTTTATCTGACAATCAGTCCTCTATCCAAGGGAAACTTGATATTTTCTCCAACTACATTAGTACAAATTCAGACGTCATTTGGACATGTTCCATTGCATCTTCATAGTATCATAGTGGATAGGGTAGACAAAAAGGTGCTTATCCATCAAGTCCAACCTATAAATCCTAGAGGTAGGCAAAATAATCCCTGCAAAGCTGATGACAATCACCCCAAAGTAAGGAAACATTCCTTGCTGACACCAGTATGGCAGTCAGAATAACTCTGGATCACATAATTTTTTTTTTAGATTGCACATTATATTTTAGCTCTCCCGGAAGGCATCTGGGCCCCTTTTGAACATGTACAAAGTATCCACCATCACAACATCTTACCACTTATCTCACCACTCATAGTCTGGATTCACACTAACGTGTGCCCACACGGCTGCAGCTCGGCGGGCACACGTCAGGCGTGATGGTGAGGAGGAGAAGCGAGTACTGCTTGCCCGTCCCCTCTTTATAGAGAATAGTGGCGTACGGCCGTGCTTATGGCAAAAAGATGGAGCTGACTTTTTATTTGCGGCCACTGCACAGTACGGTCTATGGTGATGGTAAAACCACCTGTTTTATAGGCATAAGTGTTGGAAGATGCCCCCCGTCTATGGTGATGGTAGAATCTCCTGGACCCTGGATCTAGAGGATGACAGTACAAAATCCTCTCCTCTAGATGTAGATGATTACCCCCCCCCCCGTCTTTGGGGATGGTAGAACCATCTTTCCTCTAGTCGTAGAGAATGCCCCTGTCTATAGTGATAGTATAAAGTTTAGACAGTTTGACCTGACACTGTCTGACCTAGAATATTGCAAAATATATTGTGAATTCCTATTTTTTTCCAGGAGCCCAAGAGTGAACTCATTTTAATTATGTATTTCAAATAAAATGTATATTTCTTGGCAACATGAAACAAGGAGGACATGCCTATTAATGAAAGTGCTTATTATATTACAGGTGCCGTGCTTAAATATTATGATCAACTTTATAGCTTTTCCTTCCCCAACAATCTTTTGTGAGGCTTCAAGTGCAGACAGGCTCTGCCAGGCCAGACAATAACAGATATAGTATTAAAGAAGAGGAATAAGTGAGATGTGAATGCAAGACATATTTCTATATACTTACACATAGTAAGGTATCATAACTATTTGCTTTACAGTCAAGCTGATAAAATACGCAGATGAAATCTTTCATATAAATGGAAATATTTAATGCGTGCTATTCATGGTGAATCTGCAGCACAGAATCACCTGATTTCAAAGGGAACCTGTCATCAAAAAGGTTATTATTACCTTACAACAGGTCAGACTATGATCAGATTCTTCTCATGAATAGCTCTTGTCTGCACACTGCAGTGCTCTCTGCTTCCTGCCCCTAACCCTTGCATTACAAGACCAGCTCAGACACAGATACTTCCTACCGGCTAACAGCAGTGTGAAGAGATTTAGTCTACAGGCTACAGACATGATAAGGTCTTTATAGCAGAGCAGACAGTGTTATATCCATCTCATGGATCTCATTGTCTCTCATCCGTATTATCTCTATTTTTTATGTGTCAGATACGAGTAGACTGTTCAGAAGCCAAACAAAAGTGTAGAAAAACCCTGTACCTTGATAATCTAAGCACATTGTCAGCACATAGCATCTCAGAGCACAGAGGAATCATGAAGTGTCCACTTAAAGGAGTCCCTGCCCACACTCAAGATTGTTCCACTGACCTGTCTAGGGAGTGATAGGACCAAAATCAGCAATTAACTGACTAAAATTGCAAAGTAAGTGGTTGAAAATTATTTTTATTGTGTAAACATCACTAGTGGATGTTTTCATGGGACACAGTGGTACAGGAAAATTTACCTCGGGTAAATAGGAGCGTGTTAATCTACCTCAGTAAGTAGGGGCACATGGATATCTATTTCTATAAGTGTAGGTACTTTAAAGGACATCTACCACCAGGATTAAGGATTGTAAACCAAGCACACTGACATACTGGTGTGTACTCCCAGGATTTTCTCTTCTTTAAGCTTCTTATGCTCTTATTTTACAAAAAATGGCTTTTAAAATGATGCAAATGAGGTTGAGGGACTTCAGGCTCCATAGGTGTTAATTGAGCCCGGAACCCCCTCAGGCTCATTTACATTTTACCGCATTTTTCGGACTATAAGGCACACCGGATTATAAGGTGCACCATCAGTAAATGCCTGCTAAAATATCTAGGTTCATATATAAGGCGCACCGGATTATGAGGCGCACCTGATTCTAAGGGTTAATGACCAGCAGGTGGCAGACTTGTGCACAGTTCAAGCCAGCTGTTGTCTGTAAGTATGGTTCATATATAAGGCACACTGGACTATAAGGCGCACCTTTGATTTCTGAGAAAATGAAAGGATTTTTTGTGCGCCTTATAGTCCGAAAAAAATGGTAAACCTATTTTTTCTTAAAAACAAGAGCATAAGAAGCTTAAAGAAGAGAGAATCCTGCAAGAAGGGGCACACACCAGTATGTCAGTGTGCTTGGTTTACAATCCTTCATCCTGGTGGTAGATGTGCTTTAAATGTGCTTAAATAAAACTTCAAAAATGTCATACTTTTGTTTGTATACCTAGGTATGTAAGGTATTAGCAGCAACATCTGGAAATAGGTGGTAAATATGCCAATCTAAGATCATGTTCTACAAGCAGGGGCTTGTGCTCACGATTGAGGCCTGACATGATCCTTCATCCAAATATGTAAAATGCGTTGAAGGGAATCTGTAGGGAGTGTATGAGGCCCTATTTAGAAAGCTTCAGGGTGCTTATCTCAAAAGGGTGACATCACTGCAGAATCATTTTAGTAGATCAGCAATCCTCTGATATTTTTACAATTAATATAATCCTGTATACTATAAAATTATAACTGGATTCCAGATATCACATTCTAATTCAAGTATTTATTAACTAACAGACAATATAATAATAATAAAAATAATAATAATAATAATGCCTTTAGCGCACATAGATTGCGCAGCGCTACACAGAATGCTACACAGAGATGTCCAGATATTTGTGTGACGAGATGACCAGCCTTTCGAAACAACAAGCCTTTATAAAATTTTGTCCATTACTGTCAATGCTGTATGCAAATATGTATGCATGTATATGTGTCTATGTATGCAACAAGGTGGCTATGATGCGAAATTGTAGCCTGTCAATGATGTTTTTAGCATGTCCATATATTAAAATGAATTTGTTTAATGAGAAATTGCAGTTCATTACCAAATCAAAGGTAAAGTAATGATGAACCCATTAATTGAGCCCTGAAAGTCTGTAACACACATGGAACCACAGAATTTAGCAGACATCTGGCATAAATATCCTGGTCTATTAGCTGAGTATCAAAGGGGTTGCAATGAAGGAGGAGTTATTGGTCTGGTGCACATCACTACATTTTAAGCCATTTTACTTTATTTAAAATAGTTGTGCCAAACAAAATGGTCAGTATTACAATTTTATCTAGGTGTCTGATTGGTCTGCGAGTTATACAGCATTAGGGGAGAGGCAGATGTTTACTGCAGATTAGTTCCAGAATTCAAGATAAACTTTAAAGGAAGTCAGTCACACTAATGACATTTCAGGAGTAAAAGTCTTGGAGGGGGCAAGGGTGAAAAAAAGGAAAAAAAAAAGTTACCCTGCTGTGGCTCCCAACTGACTCATCGCTCTGATACTTCCGGCCTTTGGTGCCTCCGCCAGACAGGAAGAGGATTTGGGAAGGGGGTGGTATCACAAACTATGACATTAGAGGAAATGATGTCCCATAGTCTGAACTGGCCACTGAGTAGCCAATGACCCTCCCCTGGCAATAATGGCCTGCCGCAGATCCAGGGCAAGTGCACTTTTTTTGGCACCCCAGCCCCCATGGGCTTTTTCAGAACTCTCCAGCCGCTGTGTTTTCTACCAAATTCCACCACTGACAATAATACCAGGACCTGCCCCATGTCATCAACTCCATTTGCTAAAATGTGCCTTTAAAAATCATTGTGACTGCAACTTCGGAAACATTACTTGCTTCACCCTTGATTCGTCATATGAAAACCTAATGGACATCGGACAAAATGATACAACAGGACGCCCTGTTCTTTATTACCATTAGTCTTCATAGGTCAAACACATCCTCTTGAGAAATACAGTTATTTTTGGCAGTGAAACAGGTGGAGGACACCCACAGCCGCCATCATTTTCACATTATTCCCATGATGCCTTGCAGCAGGGTAGGAGTTTCCAGCACATATTGTAATTATCACAATGTTCCGTCCAGATGTTATCATAGCTTTTTAAATTATCATTGCAGCTAGGTCCATATGTGGCAGATAAAAATATTTCATACATATCTAAAGAGGTTTGTTGCTGCAGCACAACTGTTGCTTTTGATAGGTCAAATCAAATAACCTTCTTGTGATTGTCATAGCCAATTAAAGGGACCACAATCTCAAGAAAGTTATTTTATTTGCCCTATCAAAAGCAACAGGAACTTCTGCAGGAAAAAAAAGTTTTGTACCGTGTTAACCAGTTGAAGCTCCAGTGGGACAAATGCAGATATGTTTGTGTATTTTGTGATGTTTTTGGGCCCTACCCAGTTTATTTACTTCTCTGTGAATGTTTGACACCACAAAATGTCCGATAATCCAGCAGGTGATGGGTCCCATAGAAGCAGAATTAAAGGATTGTGTTATACAGTCACAAAGTCAATCTTGTTCTGTGGCCCTCAGAATGAAGAGGCCATATTACTGGGTTCATATAATAAAGGGCATACATGCACTTGGGGCCATTCATTATCAAAATAGCTACATTGTCAGGCTTCAGGGGTAGTGGACCCACTGGACCACTGCGGACAATGACGTAAGCCGACACCTGGGACTGGAATCTAAGTGGCACCCGGTTTTCACCAGAGCCCACCGCAAAGCGGATTGGACTTGCTGCGGCGTGGTACCACCAGGTTCTTCCACAGGTGCGACTTTGCCTGCGGTGGCAGCCAAGGCGAGGTACATAGACATTAGGCAGAATCGTAGTCCAGGACAGACAGGAGTTCAGGACAGGCAGCACAGGATCAGAGTCGGGGACGTAGCAATAGGTCAAGGCAGATGGAACAGGATCAAAGTCAATAGGAGAACTGAGGTCACAACAGGAATACAGAACAATATTACGAGGCATACAACAAGCTTGTTCTAAGGCACAAAGATCCGGCTGGGTGTGCAGGGTGAGGCTGCTTTATAATGGATTCTGGGAAATGGCCAGCGTCAATTAACAACGCGCTGGCCCTTTAAATCTTCAGGAGCTGACCCGCCTGCGCCCTAGGAGATGGGACAAGCGCATGGCCGAGGGACTGGAGTCCGAAGCAGGGACAGGTAAGTTACAGCGACGGGGCACGGGTGGGCCTGCGACCCATGTCTCGGGGAGCATCCGTGACGCTGATTAATTTCAGTCAGGAGAGAGCCTCCCTGCCAGCAGTGTGTGGTGAGTCCCGGGGAGCGGGACAGGAACAGCTGCAGCAGCCTGTGTGCCTGCGTCTAGATGAGTGTGGAGGGGGGGAGATGGACACAGTCACACAGGCTGCTGAAAGTGCCCTCTCCAGCGTAGCATATTGGGACCTGTCAACAGCTAAAAATTACATTCCCGGTGACAGCAAACTTTGTCATACAGATAAAGCGAACCTATTATCACCTGCTCTACTTATTCTGAAATAAGTTTTAAAAAAATAGCTGCAAAGGTTTAGTTAAACTTTAAATTTGCCCAAGCAGAGCTAAAATATTGGATGTTGGCACCAGAACCCTCCTCATCCAAGTCTTGAAAGCTAGAAAGTAGAGGTATAAAATAACCCCAAACCTTACATTAAGGTCATTCATGTTGCGGCAGGCAGCCTCAATGACTGCACTTAAACAAGTTCTACCTTGCAAAGTGGATGAATAGCATCTTACCAGCTGTACGGGATAACTGTGTGTATTGTATTGAGGTTTGGATAAGAAAACATTACAGTTTGTGATCGCTGATCTTGATGTGACGCCAAACAATTAGAGTTGTAAAAAGAAGAAATTTCTCCTTGTACAAATAAAAATTAGACAGAAATTAAAACACAGCATTGTCTATTCTTTACTGTAAGAGAAAATCCTCACTGGAGAACTGTGGAGTCAACATGTCAGGCATTCTGTAATATACAAGGATAATATCGTGTATAGCATAAAGGGAAGAACAAGATTGACAATCTAGCCTGTAAAGTAGGTGATCAGTATGAGATTGGTGGGGAACGAGTGCCCCGTACCCCCACAGCTTGGCCGTTTGAAGTATCAGCAGTTCTCCAGTGAGTGTAACTTTACAAGCATATGGTGTAACATTGCTTCAGAGGAGATCAGTCTTAGCCTACATGCACATGAATTTTGTTTTTGCCTGAGTGATATATATATTTTTTTTTAAAGATGGCACCCTGACAGGTTCACATAGAACTCCACTGACTAAATGCTAACCTACTTTAATCTAAAAATTGTTTCCCTCATATCTCCACAAACTATGGCATACAGCAAACCTGCTCGGTTGAGTCCAGCGGTTCTTCCCCATGTTCCATGTCTCTTCTCACGATTCGTGATACAGGAATGCAAAAAAGAGAGAGAGCCAAGTGGGTGCGCTTGTAACCAAAATGAAATGAGATCTCCAGATATAACGGAATTCACAATATTTATTGCTTAAACATAAAAATCCAGTGGTAACGCGTTTCAGGGAAACCCCTTCGTCAGACCAAAAACTGATAAAATAATAAAAATAAAAGATCATTACTAATTTTATCATTATTATATTATTATTATTTTATTAATTTTTTGTAATTATTTTTATTATTATTAATATTATTTTTATTTTTATTATTTTATCAGTTTTTGCAATCCTGTATCATTTACGTTACGGTGCCGTTGGTTACCAGTTCTTTGGAGAGCCTAGGAGTAGCTGCAGTAACCTAAGTTTACAAATAAGGAACCTTTTCCCTCCTAATGGATAACTTTACAGCATGCCTCCATGAGATGACATCACCCTGGTCACATGACATGAAGTGTTGAATGATGTAACAGAGTTCTTTCACAACGTTCCAGCAAGTGACCGTGTACATCATTTGACACAGTATTTCCTACCCCTAACAAAAAGTAAACAGAGCTATATATGGCTGTAGGCCCCGAAGTACTGGCAGTATTGAGACCTGTCAATCAGGAAAAGGGAGGCAGGGCAGTGACGTGAACAATGCATATGCATATCCATTAATATCCATGAATTCACATTAGGACCAATTTAACATGCTTTGTGCAGCGCTGCGTAATCTGTGTGCGCTACATAAATAAAGAATTATTATTATTATTAGGTAAGTTGGATATAAGTTTACAAACTGATTTTCTAACGTTGCCTCCATGGAAATGAACCATTTAGGCATAAAGTCAATGTTTTTTCATCATAGTTTTTATTATTTTGGGTGGGTTCACCTTAAACTGATCAGTGGAATAGGATCCTAGTAACTGGTTATTTATGGTCTACTCTAGAGATCGCTAGGTTATATTACATGCATTAATGATATCCCCAAAACCCAGATCCAGTAAAACAATCTACAGTGAATTAATGAGTAAAAACAAAAAGGAAAATTCGGCACAACTCAGAGTTGACAGAATTGTAAAAAGCTGCTCTTTTTTGACATTGTATATCACGTGCTGCATGCATTTTAACCAACAATAGAAGAGCAGCTTTTCAATATTCCCTGTCAGTAATTGTGCTGGGTTGTTTTTACATTGTTTGTCTGGGGGCTTCAGTATAAACTCATGCACCCTGTGGAGGGCGGGTTAAAAGTGGAATCAGAAACATTCGGGTGAGCTGGGTAACATTTTATATTTTTGATTTGTGAATTCAAAAAGAGGGTTCACACTATAGGAACTGACTTTAAAAATTTACATAACGCGCCACTTGTATGTATAGGACATATTCCATAGATCAGAATTTCTCCTGTGACATAGACATGAGTTGATTTGATGTACAAGTTCGCATCTGTTGAATATCTGTAGAATTTGTCAGATGATTGAATGAAAAGGTAATTCAATGAAATCATATATTTTAAATTGTACAACTCTACATGGACTTTTCATACATTTGATACTTTGAATGAAGCATTGAGTACATGTACATTGTGTGAAGATAATATATTAAGTACATGTACATTGTGTGAAGATAATATATTAAGTACATGTACATTGTGTGAAGATAATATATTAAAGACTTTCATAAGCAATTCTGGGTGAACCTTTTGTTGTTGAATTCAATGAAACAAACAAATTATGTAGATACAATGAATATTTCATGGGACACAGAAATGTACACAGTGGGATTTTTATGTAGCTGTTGAGGGTTTTATGAGCTGTGAATAATTCTGAATCCGAGAGAAAAAGTTTAGCAAACTAATGGGAAAGTTGACTTCTAAAGAATATCTGGTACATCACCGCCCCCTAGTGGTCAAAAATAGGCTGCATTGAGAATTCTTGAAAACTTTTTATCACTAAATACAAAACATGGTTCATAAATCTTTGCCTATAAGAATATCTCCAGTATCATGAAAATTCAATAAAAACTATTTATACAGTATTTTTCTCCTGCATATAGTGATATACAAATCATTTTGAAATCCATCAAATGATGTGATAAGTTTCTATAAAACTACTGCTTCTCATTAACTGGTAAACTTTACTATGTCATTTTTACACATCAAAAGAAGTCAATCTGAGTAGTTTCACCTGCCTCCTGCTCTATAACATGCTGCCTGCAGATTTGACACTATATAAAATCCACCTCCTGCTCTATAACATGCTGCATAACACTATGTACAATCTGCTCATCCACTCCTGCTCTAAAACATCCTAAATGCTGATACAACACTACATATGACCTGCTTCGCTCATCTTGCTCTATAACATGCTGCCTGCAAATAGGACACTACATACAATCTGGTCACCTCATCCTACTATATGACATGCTTTTTGAAAATAGTACACAAAGTACAATCTGCTCAGCTCCTCCTGCTCAATAACATGCTGCCTGTGTAATGGCCTGGTTTGACAGGTCCCTTACAAACTTTATAAGCTTCCAATGTCCTCAAGATGTAGGTTAAGTGTGGCCAGCTCATCCTGCAATCTGTATGGTTCCCATAAGGAAGTTGCCTTAACCTCTACCCTTAATGATGTATTCATTCCTCAACTAGTATTGCAGCAGCATAACATCTGCCTAGATAGGAACGGTTTACATACTGACCAATAGTATATTGTTTGATAATTGTTAATTCTTTTTGCAACCAGGTCTCTGGTTACAAATCTGAATTCTCCACCCCTAGAAGAAGTTTATAAAACCGTTGTGGTTGGAATTTTCCAGGGCTTCGTCTTAGTTCTTTCTGAGCTCCATGAAGGGAGTGTGTCTGTGGATGCAATCCAGATACGAGGCCTGCGGATATCAGGCCTCCAGCAGTTCTGATACCTAATAGAGCCTGCCTAGGATTGAGGCCAAAGCAGCTCCTAACATCTATAGCCTCAAGCTACTGAGCATTCTTTGCCATACTTTATCCAACCAGCTATCTTGGACCTGGACACATAGGACTGTTACCTTCGCCTGTTGCCTCTGCATCGTTTATGTTCTGGAATAAAGGAACTGTAAGTTGATTTTCTACAACTCTTGTCTACATGTGATCCTTGGCTGCTGCTAAGATCAAGGGCATCACCTCTACCATCCACCCGGGTATCCCTCATATACACATACATCGGGAATGCCCCTGGGAGAACCATTTCCACCATATCACAGATTCTCCCTCTTGCAATCCACCTGCTGCATCCGTGGACAAAGCCTGTCAATGTCGCTTGGTGCAGCAAAGGCAGCCACTAAGGTACCAGGGAAAACCAGCTGCCCCCAAGCCCTTAGGTCAACCGCACGGGGGGCTTTGCACCTACAATTCAGATTCAAAATTACAATAAATAAAATAAAGGAAAGTTATAAAAATATATTGTACCATCCTTGTTACAAGGATATTTCATGCGTACATACTAATAATAGTCACTAGCCATATAAACCTCCTATGACTCAAATGTGGTCACTGAGAAGATGGAAATAAGTATTGTTATGGGCATTAAATCATTTTTTTCACCTTTAATATACAAAATACTGTGTTAAATATATATCAGATCACTATTACCGTATATATTATAGTAAATGTATACATTAGTTACATGGGACACAATCTGCCCAATGTGTAGATGAGGACACATGTAGTAGATGAGGGTCTCCAAAAGAACACTAGTTCCATAGATATTTGTACAGTACAATGAGAGTTTTGTCAGCACCTGAAAGCCGATCGTCTAGTGGGCAGCCATGGGTTTTCCCCTGGGGAATTCCCTTTGTGTAATTTACAATGGGGCAGGTACAAACATGAGATGTTATAATGCCATTCTCCTATGGAATGCAACGTATTATGTAGTTAGTAAATTATATTCTTTATGAAATTGCATATGGTGACTCTGACATGTATTTACCCTTGGATTTATGCCGGATGAATGCAGATGTTCCATCACAAGTATTCACCCTGTTCAATATATGAAGCTACTCTATGACTTTACTGCAAAAGCTGCAGAACAGACACATATGGAGGAAAATCTGCCTGGAATTATTCTGGAATAGAATAAGTGGTGGCAATAAAAATTTTAGTGGATTTGATCAGAATTTGCACCAAAATCCTCATCACATCTTCATGGTGTGAAAAGGTCATACAACTATCCCAAATTCAGCGGCATAGACCTGAATCTTTGGCACCATGACACACCAGCATTGTGCCTATAACCGGTGCCCATACATGAGAAGTTATGATGTCATTGCGCCTCGAGACTTCAGAGTCTAACGAAGCAACTGAGGGCATTGGCAATATCGTGTAGAAAAGGGGGTATTTTAATTGTGAGCCAGCAAAATGGGTATTATTTTTTTGGATGGCTACAGAAAGGAGGGACATTGTATCTGAGACCAACAAAAAGGGGGTTGTATTAATTGTTGGGTCACATTAGGGGGCAATGAACAGTAAGAAGAACAAAGAAGAGGAACATTATAAATGGTGGAAGGACAACAGGAAGGTTGGCATTTTATTGAAGGAGATATTATACTATATGGGGGCCAATGATTGGTTATTATCTACAATTAAAATCAAGCATGATAAACCAGGGACACTTACTCATAGATCCATGCACTGTGGCTGTGGTAATCAGCATATATTGGTTATAGCCCCCTTCATTCTAAAAATAAACTATTAAAATTATGCTATTCAGTCTGAATGGCTGGGGATGTTACCAGAGCCCCTCTGTGCAGTAGCTTCACTGGCTGTTAGACTGTCTCCCCCTCCCCCTCTACTCCCTCAGCATCTATGCCTTATGTAATACAGTGGGAGATATGTAACAGCCTGTGAATCTGCAGTACTGAGGTGCTCTGGTAACACCCCGAGAAGCCTGTCCGGCTCACTAGGATAGTTTTACAAGTTAATTTTAGAAAGAAGGAGGCCATGGATAACAAATATAAGAAGATGGCTACAGTCATGAGCAAGTTTCCCTGATTTATCATGCTTGATCTTAATGGTAGATTAAGACACCGTTATGGGCAAATGATGTTGAGGAGCTGGGAAAGGGGCATGGTTTAGATCATGAACATTTTCTGTCACTTTTGCCCTTCTTTTGATGTTTTGAATTATGGATATTTTGGCTACAGATTTGTCCACTGCTCAGGATTTCAGGAGGTCTCAAGGTTTATTGCAACCTCGCAAATTGTTCCAGAAGTGAAGGCATGGCTGGCCTGGGATTCCTCTAGTTCAGCCAGACTACAGGAAGAATCCAAAGAATGAAAATCAATTTTTTGACAGAACCAAATCGCTCAATAAGTTTACTTCCAAAAATTGAATTTTCTTCCATAGGTTAAACATTTGCTTTCCATTAGCTCTGCCGCCATGAAGTTTCCCATGCCCCACTATCAATGATTAATGCTGTTCTCTACCAACCAGATCAGAAAAAAATCTAAAACTTTGGACAGGGAGGACAGCGGGTTCAGTGCAGATGCACCACTTGTGAATAGGAGGATTAGGAGAGCACTTCAGATGTGTGGAGACCTCTATAGTTGGTCAATCTCCGCTTTAGATTTATGGATCTATTTAGATTACACGCTTTTCATCTCTAGGGCTTAGCTGTGTCAATATCAACATAGAAATTTGCAGTTGACAGAGGGGCCGGGGCAATGCCTCGTACTCATCGTAGATATAGGCAGTAACCTTCTCACACCTTTATGGAGGGCTAATAATTTATCTCTAGAATGAGTCTATTGTGCAGGTGTCAGGTAGTCACTGACTGCTTCCTGCACCTGAATGAAGGGATTTAAAGTAATAATAAAACTTAGAATTTGGTAACGAATGTAATCAATTACCTCTTTATATGTGGCTTAACCATTGCATATATTGTGTCCTGTCTTTTAACACTATTAGCACTTAGAACGTGACAAATGATTTCACATTGTAATGTTGGTTGCTACATCAGGGGTAAAAAATGGCCAAATATGGCACTTACCTTCATTGGTCATGAATCTCCTACTAACTCCTGACTAGAACTTTAGAAACATATTTAATGAGCACAATTATAACCAGTTTTTTATATATATTTTTTATCATAATTTAAAAGGAATAAAGACCTGTCAACAGATTTTGCCATTGTTATATCAACCCAAAAGATAAAATGATTATAAAAGATTTCCCAGCATAAAATATTTTATGCTTAAGGTAAATGTACAAAAATATTACACATTGACAAGTCATCAAAGATGTCATCTTTGTTTCCATACTGTATACAGACATACAGTTATACCGAAATATGCAACATATACACTGCCAATACCCCAAATGCCGGGGCCCCATGACACTGTGGGCCTCATAGCGACTGCTATCGCTGCTACCCCTGCAGTTATACCACTGGATTGCCCATCAGAATTGGAAGGGCTTAGTACCAGACCATTATAACTTTTCTAGATAATAGCACCTAGCAATACACATACAGCAATGGAGATTTTATAAATGGAAAATAGTTATAATTTTATAGATAAATCTTAAATAATTCCATTAAGGATCAGAATTCTAAGACATTCCCTTTAATTACTGAATTCTATATACTCATGACTCGTTTTTTGGACTGCCTCCAGAATGTATCAAACACCAAACTTTGCTCTGCAAATAATAATAATTCCTTTATTTAGATTACGCTGCGCTACACAGAGATTGCCAGATCAGTCCATTTTGGATGCTTTTTACTGCATCATTACATAGGTTTCATGTGGTTGTCCTAAAATAAAATGCCTTATAAAAGTTCTTAAAACAAACAAAGTGAGTAATCCGATCGGAGCCCTTTAAACTGTTACATGTGTCTAGAAATCAGAATTCTGTAAAGTGATATACCGAGATTTTCTCTGCCTGGCCCACCCGCACCATGATGTAAGCTATATACAAGGTCAGATTAAAGCTGCATTCAGTTTACTACCCCTTTCCACCCAAGCATGTAAAATCTTATCATCTTGTGTAATTCTAGATCGAGAATTGCTACAAAACAGTTTTTTTGTAACTTGTGGGAAAATGTATAAACTGAAGATTGTTAGTAAAAGGCCAGTTGGCCCCAATTTGCTTCAGGCCGTCACAAACACCCTGCAATTGTCAGTCTGTTAGATAAAAGACAGGAGATAGAAGTGGAATGTAACCTTTCAGTCCTTTGCCATAAATACCTTTGGAATTCATTCACTGACACCTTTCATATGGAAGTCTCCGCACTCGCTCAGAGCCGAGGACTCCACATCTGGATTGAAATCTACTGTAAACTTCAAGGAGAAGGTTTACCTGGGAGGTGAATGCAGGCAGCTGCAGCTTGAATACCACCTACATTTCCAAGGAAACCATCCATCATGTATTTTCCATATATACTAAGTCAGTACAACCTGCTCATCCTTATGACCGATTTCCTTACATTCCTTCCGTTCATCAATTACTTGGATATTTAGAATATTAATCATCCTGGAAGCATATAGACCTCCTACAGATCACCAGCTCATAAGTCTACAGGAAACACAATTCTATAAATCTTTAGCTATTACTAAAATCTACAGTCATATGGGGGGGAGACGGGCAAAGCCTAGTTTGCCTGTACACTAGCTGATACAATTGATCCTCAAAGGGGTTCTCCACTTTCAGCCAATAATTGATATCATTTGTGTAATTTTCCAATATACAGGCAGTTACATACAAGATAGGGTCTGTAGGTTTGTTCTTAAGTTGAATTTGTATGTAAGTCGGAACTGTATATTTTATCATTGTAGCTCCAGCCCAAACTTTTTTGGTCTCTGTGACAATTGGATTTTAAAAATGTTGCATTGTCATAAGAATCAATATTAACAATAAAACTTCATTACAGACACCTGTGATAACTGTTATAGTTGTTTATTGTAGCCTAAAACTAAAGCACAATAAATTACCAATATCCAGAGGTCCATTTGTAACTAGGGATCATATGCAAGTCAAGTGTTCTTAAGTAGGGGACCACCTGTACTTTTTATATCCCTTTACTAGATCTCTGCTTGCTGTCTACGGTCACACAGGAGCATGTGCAGATTTCTATCCACTGGAAGTAAACAATGAAGCTTCCTAGACAATGACAGCAAGCAGAGATCTAGACACTATTAATTACCTAAAACAATATTATTTGCTGAAAGTGGACAACCCTTTTAAGCATTATTGTCTGAAGGTACTCCTTGAAGTCGTTGGGTAACCATCAAGCCAGAATCTGCATTGTACACGGAAAGAATATATATGTATAGGGCCTTTTCAGAGCTTTTAGGCTTAATACAAAACATTAATACACCTTATGATGTAATATAGTGATATATTAGCCATTATATATTATTTGCTATTTATAGCATTTGTCTCTTTGTATTGATATGAAAGATTTTATGTTACTGCTAAGGCATCTGGGCCTAATGCAACCTTACCCATGGCTAGCATTAGGGTGCAGCATTTTCCCAGGGCCTCCTCTCCTAAAGGGGCCCCCTGCATGTCGACTTTTTTGGAAAGTGGATGTATTGCTGCTTTTATACCGCTTGGTTGAATGCCCGGATGAAGATGCTTATCATCTATCTTTTGTCTATATATCTGCCATCTATCTGGCTAGTTATCAATCTCCTATAATTTGTCTATTTCCCATCTGTATATCTGTCTATATAACCATGTACAAGACATATCTAACCATTTATCTATATAGCTTTTTAACTATCTATTTAACTGACCCTGGTCACACAGGTGCACGGCTCATTATATAACAGAGTAATCAGAGCTGTGGGTTATAACGAGCCGTGCATCTGTGTGACCATGTTCAGATTTCTGTCCACAGGAAGTACATAATGAAGCTCTCTATAGGACAGCAAGCACAGATCTAAAAAACCGTGAGAAATTGAAACAGAAAGTATATTGGAAATTTCTATAACTTTTCATTATTCAAACAATATAAATTACTCGTTGAAATGGGAATACCCTTTAAATGGAACCTGTCATCAGCAATTAACCTAAAAAACCGAATATTGTCAAGCAGCATAACATCTTCTAGTTATAATTTCTTTCATGGTCCAGTGTGGTAGTATCATCCAGAAAATTAACTTTGAAGTGAGCTGTAAATTGGTTGCATAAAGTCAAGTAGGAGGAAAGATTAATCTTGAAGTCAAGGTGGGGGCTCTTATAACGGCTCCTCCTCTCTGATTGACATCATGTATAGGTCTTCAGGAGAACTGGTTAGTGATGTCTCTGGGTGTAGGACCATCAATTACAATGAAGGGTGCTTTCTGAGGGAGCTTGACTTCAAGTGTTAAAATCTCCGCCTCCTTGACTTGTAACCTCCTTGTAACCAACTTACTTTAAAGTAGATTTCTCGATGATTCCACCACACTGGGTCATGAAAGAAAAATGATCTGGAAGGTGTTTGGCTGCTTCATAACCTACTGGAAGTGGTTTATTAGGCCGATTTCTGCTATCAGGTTCCCTTTAAGTAATGTCCAGACTCAGGCTGGCACAATATCTGGGCTATTTTTGTATGTTAATCAGGCTCTTGATTGACCTGCCACACATTAACATACTTTATTCAATAGATTTCTCTAAAGCCCGGTTATCAAGTAGTGGCACCAAAGAGATGCAACCATGTCCCAGTGGCATAAATGTAATAAAACATTACACTGGCACATGCTGTATAGTGATATCATAGGCTTAGGCTTTGTTAGGACTAAGATTGCCCCCCACACTGGTCTACTGTAAGATAAGTATTAAATGTTGCAAGGAATTCCGTGACCTAGCAACCTCTGACCCTGTTCTTTTATACGATACGCTCCAGTGACTGGGGGATAGACTATTCTAAAGAACAATTAGTTACACTGAAAAGTGCTATTCATCACTGCGGCCTTACAGCAAAGGGGCCACAGCTTTAATTCAGGGGGCCGGCTATATGGAGACTGTACTTTCTCCCAGGATTTGAGCTAATGGTATATCCGCAGTAGAATATTGTACAGCAACATGGCATATGTTAGCACTATATCAGCATTTACTTGAGAAAAATAAAAATTCACTTTATTTTTTTTTAATATCTATAAATCATAGGCCCCATTTTATTTATTAATAGAAAACATGACAAATCTGTTTGTCATTACCACCAAGTAGAACAATACTATTAGTCAGAGCTTCCCTGATTACTTTGTCAGATGAAGAGTATTCCTATTGTAAGAGATCCAAGCAGACAAGTAGAGGCCTGTGTAGGCTGCAGCTACATCCGTGCAGTAATGTGATACAGCGGCCCACATAGCCAGAGAAAGACCAAACTGCAGAAAACACTTATAAATAACGAGAGGAAAGACTATATGGAAAGTGATCTCTATATGGACTCTATGTACTAAGCAGCTGCAGGACTTCTATACATATGTATGCATATAGAGAGAAAGACCATCCACTCATTTGGTTATTATAAGGATTCATCAAAACAGTGCAAGTTCTGATTCCAAGTAAAAATGACATTGAAAATATGGATAATAATATAATAATATATCTCTAACTATAAGCAGCATCCTGCATTAGTATGTAATGCACTTTTCCACCACTAGAGGTCATCCTACAGTGGCCTCTAGTGTCTACTCAGATACATTTCACTTTGAGGAGTCCAATCCAAGTTTCAGTTCTTTAAAGTTTTGATATATACATAACTACTTCTTCCCTGACTGTGATCTGCACGGCTTATGTTCACATAGAGCCTTCTTTTAACATTTGATTTGGCTTTATTATTAAAAGGGTTGTTCACTTGCAGTAAATAAATCATATTGTTACTGAAAAGTTATACAATTTTACAAATTACTTTCTGTATTAATTTTCTGAATTAATTTTGGTTTTCTAGATCTCTGCTTGCTGTCCTTCTATAGAAAGCTTCTGTGTTTAATTCCAGTGGATAGAAATCTCTCCATAGCCATTAAATGTCACACAGGTGCATTATTATTGCAGAGAGTAATCAGTGCACCTGTGTGACATCACATGACCATGGACAGATTTCTATACACTGGGAGTTTTCTATAGCAGAACAGCAAGCAGAGATCTAGAAAACCATGAAGAATTGATACAGAAAGTATATTGGAAAATTGTATAACTTTTCTTTACATAAACATATCAAATTATTTACTGAAAAAGTAAAGTAGAATTAGATCACAGCTATGCAAAAATTGGCTTTGTAGCTACTATGGAAATGCACGTCTCTGCCTATATAAAGAAGGGCATATGGATATCTCAGATGCTGGGAGCCATGTAATGGGCAGATCCTCTACAGTACATTTTAATGGGAGAACTGTAGCATAAAAAGTGTTGAAAGTGCTAAGCTCTCACCATAAAAGTAAAATCAAAGTGAGGTACATGATTATCAGCCTCTACTGCAGCTAGACTGCTGTACAGGAGCGAGATTACAGTATTTTTCTGACTATAAAACGAACCGGAGTATAAGGCGCACCATCAATAAATGCCTGCTAAAACTTCTAGGTTCATATATAAGGTGCACCAGATTATAAGGTGCACCTGATTATAAGGATGAATGACCAGCAGGTGGCAGACATGTGCACAGTTCAAGGCAGCTATTGTGTGAAAGTACGATTCATGTATAATGCGCACTGGACTATATGGCGCACCTTTGATTTCTGCGAAAAGGATATTTTGTGCGCCTTATAGTCCGAAAAATACGGTATTCCAACAAATGCACGTGCAGGCAAGCCAAGAACCACGGAACTGAACGGATATGCTGAATTCAGTTCAGCAGTTCTATGTTCAACCGGCAATTCTTGAACATGTACGGGTGAGATTGTCTGAACAAACTCATTCATAGACAACTGGCCTTAGGCTGATGCCTTAAGGTATAAAACTTTGCATGGTAAAGCTTAAAAATCTGCCAAAAAGATGAAATCTCTATCTCCAATCTCCTTGTTTAACAGAAGTGTCCTAGACAAGGAAACCCAATAGTTAAAAACCTAACTACACCTTAGCTGTCTAGTCCTATTTGGCAGACAATAGCATAATGTATTTTACATACTTCCCAAATTTCATAGCAGCGAAAGTCTGCACAAAATGTCTAATGCTGAATAGTAAATCTATAAAACCATTTATTCTAGCTTCACATTATCCTTAGCTAAGTTTATACCATAAAACTGTCCCAAAATGTTCTTACAATTGCACAAGACCCTTTTCCTAAGAAGCCACACCCTTTTTATTAAGCCACACCCTTTTTTCATACTAGTTGTTAAAGGGGACCTGTTACCGGCTTTTAATCCACTAAACTATATGCACAAGCTGGAAGGAAATCAAATATCCTTTCAGGAATTCCCTGTTATGTGAAATCTCACCTGTATACCTATAAAAATAATCAACTCCATGTGAAAAGGAGCAGGGAAGAGTCATAATTGCCACAGGTGAGTCCCTTTTAGAGGTTGCAGTGGTAGTGCAATTTCATATACCCCTTATCTTCAGATCTGTACCACCTACAAACATTGCAATATATAAAATATAATCTTTCAGATTGCATCAGGCTTGTGGTTCTGTGAGCTACAGAACCAGAGATACAGGCAGTTAAAGAAATTGTTGGAAATGTCAGCTGCAGATAAATACCCAGGTCCTGCATTTTCTTTAATTGTCCCCATGTGATCTTAAATGACATCACTCCAGCCTCTAAAAGTGACTCATCTCTGCCAAAAGATGACTCTTCTAGCATCATTTGCATATAGATTTGGAGGAGATTCACACAAAAGAAAGAATTCTAGAAAAGATGCAATTGATGGTGCTTCAAGTTTCCTGGGCTCAAAATCTCTTGAGAGAGTCCCTTTAAATGTCTTAGAAACAGTCCTCAATTCTTGCATTTTAGGTGCAAATTAAAACAGATTTCTTTCACAGAAAGACTGACAAATATCCCATAATTTATTTAGAAATGGCTTCTATTCTACAGAAAATAAGTTACCGTATTTTTCCGACAATGAGGCGCACCAGATTATAAGGCGCACCATCAATAAATGCCTGCTAAAACCTCTAGGTTCATATGTAAGGCGCACCTGATTAGAAGGATGCATGACCAGCAGGTGGCAGATTTGTGCACAGTTCAAGGCAGCTGTTGTCTGTAATTATGGTTCATATATAAGGCGCACGGGACTATAAGGCAAATCTTTGATTTCTGAGAAAATCAAAGGATTTTTTGTGCGCCTTATAGTCTGAAAAATACGGTATATAAAAAAAGAAGTTGATCATTAACCCTGGGATCTGAATTGCACAAGTCGTGTCGTCTCTGTCTGTTATGTCTGTAAAAGCCCAGGCTGATAAACTTTGTGGACTTCCATCTCAGACGTAGACTTCTGGGGAGTCAATAGGCCTGCAGTTCTATCCTGAATACTTCTGTGTATTTTGTTCTTTACTGTGTGTTCTCTATAACCGAGGAAAGACGTTAATTGCCTCCACATAGCAACTGCGACATAGGTTGCCAAGCCGGCCCGCAGTACGAAACAATACAGCTGGGTAATGTACATAATAGAGAGGCAGATGTCCGTCCCCTTACCCTTCCTCTGTCACTACCACTCAATTCCTTTCTAATTAAATGCCATTTACCATTATATCCTATGAAAAGAGTGAGTTTGTTTTAGGATATTCCAGTTGTCTTTAAATTTATGATGACAAACACAGATGTTCCGTGCACGCGGTGCGCTCAATCTGACACCCACACAGCACTTTTAATATTTGGATTGCTCGCTTGTATTTTTTCATTTTCTTATCTGTCAGCAACTTTCCTGGTGGAGTACATTAGAGGGTCTGGCAGTAAGGAGCAGGCCGCTCAGACACTACAGGGAGGGGTACTGATGTTTGCTCCAAAACACTTCTTTTTCTTTCCAGAAATTTGTAAAACAGAAGCTATTGAACCCAGAACAAACAACCACCGAGCCGTTATAGCCGGGATTATAGATGTGCAAATTCGGAATCTAAATAAGCCACTGCTGAGAAATTCATCCCTTCAGGGGCCGCTAGTCTTGGGATCACCAATTAACATGTAATTAACCAATTAGCTTCACAGTAGATATCACCGGGCAATGTGCTTAGGTATGTGATGCATTGTAAACCCACACTGATCTACAGGATAAAATTTTTTTTAAAAAAATGAGTAGAAATTATCTGTAGTAATATTTGTAAAAGATTCTTTTTAGTTCTGATTCACACTTGTCCTTTACGTATCTGTTATATATAATGTTTTCAAGAATTATGGTATTTTATGGACTATAAGGCGCACCATAAATAAATGCCTGCAAAAAAACATCTAGGTTTATATATAAGGATGAATGACCAGCGGGTGGCAGACCTGTGTACAGTTCAAGGCAGCTGTTGTCTGTAAGTGCAGTTCAAAGGTGCACTGGACTATAAGTCGCAACTTTGATTTCTGAGAAAATCAAAGGTTTTTTTTGTGCGCCTTATAGTCCGAAAAATATGGTAATAGAAAAATTGTATAAGGCATGTCCAAACTTTAGTTCAGATCCCTGGATCCTCTTGGACAAGTGCTGTGACGCTTTTCACAGTCTATCCCAAGTATGGTGGGTGCGTATAGTGGTATCCATCCATTGTATAGTGGGTGCGTATAGTGGTATCCATGTTTAGTTGGTGCGTATAGTGGTATCCATCCATTGTGTAGTGGGTGCGTATCGTGGTATCCATCCATTGTGTAGTAGGTGCGTATAGTGGTATCCATCCATTGTGTAGTGGTGTAGCAGCGCAGGCCAATTTAGTGTAATGGAACCGATCCGCAAAGTTATGAATGAATATGACATCTCAAGTCTGCACACTCATATTTGATCATCTGTATGAATTACCCCATATACAGCTGAGATTTGGAATACTATATCACTGTGGTGGCCAAATCAACATAGGGTTCTATAATGTGCTGATTTCAGTTTAGAAAAATGATAGTTGGTCGCAAATGATGAACCATTAAACATGTGGCAAGCTCTATGGCAACTGTGGAGTCTTGCATCCCATACAGAATGGTATGTTCATCTCCACATGTGTGAGGCGGTGAAAGGATCTCTGTAATGTAGACTATAATGACTCTGAGGGGGAGATTTATCAGAAGTGTCTGAGGTAAAACTACTCCAGTTGCCCATGGAAACCAATCAGAGATCAGCTATAATTTCATAAACATCTGTGGGAAAATGAAAGCTGATCTCTCATTGGTTACCATGAGCAACTAGAACAGTTCTGCCCGCTGACACGTCTGATAAATCTCCCCCTATGTGCGTATTTTTCAGGGTCATGTTTTTGCAAGTTCATACAGATTACTCTACATAATGTGGTTGTGCTGTAGGTTTTGAATAAACAGCATGTCACTTAAAGGGGTTGTCTGGAGATTGAAAAACATGGCTGACCACGGTTTGTGCTCCATTCATCTCTATGGATCTTACCTGATGGTCGGCTGCTGTTTTATGGAAGAAAGCAGCCATGTTTGTCAACCTCATTTATTACAGTGGATTAACATTTTTTCAAGAATCTTTTTTGCTTGTGTGAGATTGCGACTTACAGCCACAGCCAATACCAGGGTGCCAGAGGTGGCAATCGGAGCCCTCTCTTTGGGCACCCAGGCCATCACCCCGCACAAAGGTCTCCATTCAGGACTCAAGACCTGAATCAAGGAGGTGTGGACAGAGCTGTATTATCATTGTAGCCTCTTCTCCGGACCCATGATTCATCCTGTTAAGGGGACTTTAGAGGGAAACTACAATAATAATACACATTTCTCCTTCTTTCTTCTGTATTGGTGTCCTCAGGGCGCCAATATGTTTGAAACCTGTTACTTTAAATTGGCATTTGGCCCTATGTGAAAAATATGTGGCTTTTGCTTGTAGTTTCGCCACTCAGTCCCTAAAAGGTTCGCCATCACTGCCTTAGTGTGTTATGTGCATCATAGTCATAGAGCAAGTCTAGAAACTGAAGCGGTGACCACAAATCAGGGTGTTAAAGTGGTGACTTATTAACAGTGAGAGGAGAAAAGCTCTGGCCTACAGTCTCCTGTTTGCTGGGTGTGGTAGCAAACACTGTTTCTCAAGGCAAGTTATTTCCAACCGGAATGTTCAGTGATTGTTAGAAAGACGGAGCCCTGGGCTGCTTTATCTGCTGATCGAATGTTACCTGACACTTCTCTATACAAGGGCAGCATAGCTGATATTTACTGGGTGTCGGTAAAATGTTAGGATATATAATCACTGAGGACATATTTATTAGTATATTGTTTAGTATGACTCCCTTTCATTCATTATTCCAACCACAATCCACAAAGTTCTATCATAATCCGTGTTGTGCCATGTGAAACCTCTCTTATATGGTGGCCCCCCAAACAAATACAATAACCGGATTCAGCTGATTATTCTCTTAAATGTATAGGAGGATTTTGGTTTCTATAAAGTCACCTATTCTAAGTGAACTAAGCAGAACATACTCGAGTATAAGCCTAGTTTTTCAGCACAAAAAATGTGCTGAAAACCCAAACGTGACTTACACTCGAGTAAAAAAATATATATCAAAACGCACCTTTCCGGCTTCCCCGCTGCTGGCTATATACTGGGGAAGGGGACTGGCTATATACTGGGGGATATGGGCTGGCAGGCTACATACTGGGGCAGGTGCTGGCTATATACTATGGGGCAGGGTCCGGCAGGCTGTATAAATGGGGAGGCTGTGACCAATGCTTTTCCCACCCTCGACTTATACTGGAGTCAATAGGTTTTGCCAGGTTTTTGTGGTTAAATTAGGGGCCTTGGCTTATACTTGGGTCGGCTTATACTCAAGTATATACGGTAATAATACTCTGCTCCTGCAATGTCTTGCAAAAAATATAGCAATCACCTACATCCACACCACCTGGACCCATCAAGACAGCGAACTTGTGTAGTGCTTAATTCCAAACCAGAACTATGGGTTTTAAAGTGACTATGGCTTTAATGGTAATGAGAGTGCATTTAGCTGCTAGCAATAATAGGACCTCATAGTATCATCGTAGATAAGGTGGCAATAAAAGACCCAGCTCAGCCTATCACGTCCAACCTTTAAAGCATTGGCCAAAATGAATAAACTGAAACATATGAGCATATTCAAATCCATGTGATGTAGGTTCCTGTGCATGTGCTCTTATTCAAGCTAAAACCCGGCCCTGCTACTATATTTCGATTCATTTACCAGAACAGAGCTCTCTTGTGTTTTACAATCTCCTAAGCATGAAGCATAAATCTCTTTTTCAAGTCAAGACACGACAAGCCATATGTAATAAATTAGATATGTACTGCAGTAGCAAAAGCCTTAACTAGGATCTTCCTTGACCTACATTAGCCTCAAAATCTTCATTTTGCAATAAATCTGCCCCTTTATGACCTTTTAATCAGCCCCCAAGACTTTAAGGATTCTTCTAGTAAGCTGTATGTGTTATTTTAACTCCTGCTTCTAGCAGACTGTATATCTGGACACCCCGGCCATACTCTATGTAGCAGTTTAGCCTCTAAGAACAAAACTTTGCCCAAAATTATTGGTGCAATGTACAGATGTGTTCATTCCATTACTTTTGTTAGAATCTGCTTATGGACTTCCATTACTCATACAACAAATGAACATGGAACATTCTTTCAAAAGACATCACGACCCTTGAGGCTTCTCCAAGAAAGTTAGGGAGATTTATCATGGCCTGTCCTGTCACAAAAGCCATGATAAAGTCACAATTACTGGTGCATGGCCAGGAATTGCGACTTTTCCCCACCTAACACCAAGTGGGCATGGTGGGGCACCGTATGGGTCATGCTGGAGATGCCCCACACCAGCGCACTATCCGGATACAGGTTATAGTACAATTTTACACTAGACATGGACTGGCAAAGAATTGTCCATCCAAACCATCATGCACCGGTTATACTAAGAGGCCTCAGAATAACTAACATGTGAGGCGCCAGCACTTGATAACCCGTCCGCCCATGTGAAATGAACAACCCAGCACTCAAGGTGGGTAGCACTTCTGCGTTGCAGCACTGGGGTCCTGGGTTCGAATCCCACCCAGGTCAACATCTGCAAAGAGTTTGTATGTTCTCTCCGTCTTTGCGTTGGTTTCCTCCGGGTAATCCAGTTTCCTGCAGCACTTGTTTAATAACTCATTACAGAGTTTTCCTATTCTAATTTTTTTTTTTTAAAGTTGGTCCTCTTGTAAAACTGATTTGTTTAAAAAGCTAGGGTTTAATACCTAGACAGTAAAATTGTGAAATAAAATCTATCAAATACGTCCCAAATGGAAATTTTAAGGGTAAGGGTTGACTTTACGGACAGTAGTATATGTATAAAGCAATGTCTTATAAACGTATACTAGTATCCACTAGTTATAAGTATGCAGGTGACAGGTCCTCCTTCATTGTATATGTTGCTATGGAGACAAGAAAAGGGTTAACAATCTTTGCATTTTTTCCACCGTGGAAAATTGATCTCTGGACTGTAACCCGTCTGTTTCACACCTATGAATATGCCATTCCTTGTACATTGACAGCACAGAGCAATTACACATAATTTAGGAATGCAGGATGGTAAAGGTATGTCATTAGTCATGAGCCTGACGGGATCTGTGCAAGACCAACTCTGCACCCGTGGTTCTATATTTCACCCAACAACTTGCCATCTGGAATGCAAACTCAATCCATTTGTTTTGCACTGATGGGGACATAATAAGTAAATAGACAGAAACGCTGAAAGGGCCGATGCATCAGGGCCATTGTCCGAGTCTGAGATGTGACACTGCATATTCAGGGGCTCGGAGACGTCCACATACTCAGTCACATAGATCTGTCACACAGAGACATGAATGACCACACAAAGGATTAGGGAGAGGGTAAATGACACCACCAAGGCGACCATTCAGATGTGGGGGCAGGAGGCGGTGTTCAGAGGAAGTAAATTAACACCTCAAAGTTTTCTTTCTTTTGTCACAGAGAGAAAGGATTTTCCAGCCTGTAGATTTTTAAAATTCAGCTAATTTTTTTTTTCTGTCTGCCTCCCACCGTAGACTATTTTCTTTTAGAATTTAGCTCAAATCTATAGAACAAGTTTTTTTTGGTTTCTTCTCACGGAGGAGAAACAAGTTACTAGTAGGTTAATTGGCCTCCTATGGTGACTGTGTGCTAGGGAGATTAGATTGTAAGCTCCACCAGGGGAGGGCTGGATGTATATGAATAAATTCTCTCTACAATAATCCAATATATGAGGCAGCAGGTTTAGTAGTCCTGTCTTCTGAGTTACAGTATGTTTGTTACAGCTTCCCTCTCTAAATTGTCATCTTTCTGTCCAAGTGGGATCGGAGTATTAATGTAACAGAGCACAGACAGTAGCTATTTAGGGTACAGACATAGCATTCACTGCTGACAAGGCCCAAAGGCCACCCTGCCATAGCCAAACACAGCAGTATTAAAAATGGAGCACGGTGGGTGGTGGTCTCTGGTACAGACCTGGCAATAGGGTTCAGGAGCTTCAGGTTTCACCTCTGTTGCACAAAATTGGTGCGAAAATATATTTTGCATCGTTGATATGTTGTCAGAATTACAACTCCAAGCCTCCATTTGGGAGCCACAATAATAACTTAGCAACTTGGGCTAAAATTATCCTCCAAAATGACCCCTTGTCATTATCACATGGATTTCTGCAATTCACCTTAACACGAACTTAAGTGTAAAGATCAATTGTACACAGTATCTTCAATTGGCTTCTTCTAACCATACCTGGCATGGGTGTAGCTAGGTGTTTGCTCGGAGAGCTCAATGCCAAAATTGAAATAACAAGTGTACATTAAACTATGTGGACTGCAAAGGCCAAAGGTGATGAGCCGTTCTAAATCTATTATTATAGGACACCTTTTAAGTCTGAAGACATAACAAGAAAGCAATGGATTGCAATTAGAGATGAGCGAACATGCTCGTCCGAGCTTGATGCTCGGTCGAGCATTAGGGTACTCGAAACTGCTCGTTGCTCGGACGAATACTTTGCCCGCTCGAGAAAATGGCAGCTCCCGCCGTTTTGCTTTTTGGCGGCCAGAAACAGAGCCAATCACAAGCCAGGAGACTCTGCACTCCACCCAGCATGACGTGGTACCCTTACACGTCGATAGCAGTGGTTGGCTGGCCAGATCAGGTGACCCTGGGATAGACTAGCCGCTGCCCGCGCTGCTCGGATCATTCTGTCTCTGGATGCCGCTAGGGAGAGAGCTGCTGCTGGTCAGGGACAGCGTTAGGGTGCTAGTAGATTACTGTTAGGCAGGAGTGATTCAACAAGAACCCAACAGCCCTTCTTAGGGCTACAATAACGTTATACTTTTTTTTTTTTTGTTTGCTTGTGGCTGGGCTTGCTGGCACTAGTAGTGCAGCTAGTACCATATTGTGAGGAATTTGCAGGGGGACTTGCTACCGTTGTGTTTAGCTCTTAGTGACACACATATCCACCTCAAACACCAAAGTGGGAAAATTTATTAGGGGTTTGATTTCAATTAGGCACAGTCTGCCATTTCCTTTTTATTTTACGTTTATTTTTTCATAACTCAGCGTCATCTCATCAGTGTGCTTTCATACTTGGCTAGAAAATAGCCAAAGGAGAATCCAAACGGCTTACTTACGCCTACAATAGCGTTATATATATTTTATTTCTGGTTGATCTGCTGGTGGCTGTCCTTGCTGCAGTGCATATACTAGCCAATTGTGAGGAATTTGGAGTGAGACTTGCGACCGCTGTGTTTAGCGCTTAGTGCGCACATATCCATAGCAAAGGCTGAAGTGGGAAATTTCAGTGGGTTGGATTTCTATTAGGCAATAAACTCATTGTCATCTCATCTGCATAGTAGTGGTGGCTTCCTTTGATAACTGGCTAGAAAATAGCCTAGATACATACAAATATCTTCTTGAAGCCCTACAGTAGCGGTTCTATATATTTGATTTCTCTGGTTGATCTGCTGGTGGCTGTAGTTTCTGCAGTGCATGTCTTGCCAATTCTGAGCAATTTGTAGTGAGACTTGCGACCGCTGTGTTCTGCGCTTAGTGGCGCACATATCCATACAAAGGCTGAAGTGGGAAAATTCAGTAGGGGTTGGATTTCTATTAGGCCATATCAGTGTCATCTCATCTGGCATAGTAGTGTGCTTCCTTTGATACTTGGCTAGAAAAGCCAGTGAGGAATACAAATAGCTTCTTGAAGCCTACAGTAGCGTCTATATATTTGATTTTCTGGTTGATCTGCTGGTGGCTGTAGTTTTCTGCAGTGCATGTACTTGCCAATTCTGAGCAATTTGTAGTGAGACTTGCGACCGCTGTGTTCTGCGCTTAGTTGGCGCACATATCCCTAGCAAAGTCTGAAGTGGAAAATTCAGTAGGTGTTGGATTTCTATTAGGCAATCCTCAGTGTCATCTCATCTGGCATAGTAGTGTTGCTTCCTCCTTTGATACTTTGGCTAGAAATAGCCATAGGAGAATACAAATAGCTTCTTGAAGCCTACGTAGCGTTCTATATATTTGATTCTTGGTTGATCTGCTGTGCTGTAAGTTTCTGCATGCATGTACTTCCAATTCTGAGCAATTTGTAGTGAGACTTGCGACCGCTGTGTTTTCGTGTTAGTGGCGCCATATCCATAGCAAAGGCTGAATGGCAAAATTCAGTAGGGGTTGATTTCTATTAGGCAATACTCAGTGTCATCTCATCTGGCATAGTAGTGTGGCTTCCTTTGATACTTGGCTAGAAATGCCATAGTAGAATACAATAGCTTCTTGAAGCCTACATATCGTTCTATATTATTGATTTCTGGTTGGATCTGCTGGTGGCTGTAAGTTTTCTGCAGTGCATGTACTTGCCATTCGAGGCAATTTTGTAGTGAGACTTGCGACCGCTGTGTTCTGCGCTTAGTGCGCCATATCCTAGCAAAGGCTGAAGTGGCAAATTCAGTAGGGGTTGGATTTCTATGTAGGCAATAACTCAGTGTCATCTCATCTGGCCTAGTAGTGTGCTTCCTTGATACTTGGCTAGAAAATAGCCATAGAGAATACAAATAGCTTCTTGAGCCTACAGTAGCTTCTATATATTTATTTCTGGTTGATTCTGGCTGTGTGCTGTAGTTTCTTCCTCTGCAGTGCATGTACTGCCAATCTGAGCAATTTGTAGTGAGACTTGCGACCGCTGTGTTTGGGTAGTGGCGCAATCCATGAAAGGCTGAAGGGCAAAAATTCAGAGGGGATTTTTGGCTTTCTCATTATCAATAATCTTAGTCTCTCAGCTCTGCTAGTAGTGTGCTTACCTTTGCCTGCTAGAAAAAGCGAAGAGAATACAAATAGCTTCTTAGCCTACTAAGCGTTCTATATATTTGTTTCTGGTTGATCTGCTGTGGTGTGCTTTGTTCTGCAGTGCATTTACTGCCATTTTGAGCAATTTGTAGTGAGGACTTGCGAACCGCTGTGTTCTGCGCTTGTGAGCGATCATATCCATGCAAAGGCCCTGAATGGCAATTCAGTAAGCGGGTTGCTGATTTCTATTATAGTGGACACGATCCTGTCAGTCGTCATGCTCATCTGGCGCACTCGTAGTGTGCTTCCTTCTGATCTTGGCTAGAAAATAGCCATTGGAAGAATACAAATACGTTCTTGAACTACAGTGCATTCTATATATTTGATTTCTGTGATCTGCGGTGGCTGTAGTTTCGCAGTGCAGTGTACTTGCCAATTCTGAGCATTTGGTAGTGAGACTTGCGACCCTGTGTTCTGGCGTCTATTGGCGCACATAGCCATAGCAAAAGGCTGAAGTGGCAATTCAGTAGGGGTTTGGATTTTCTAATTAGTTGCAATAACTCATGTCATCTCATCTGCATAGTAGTGTGCCTTCTGCTTGTGGATAGCATTGGCTAGAAAATAGCCTATGCAATAGGATAGCGACTTGGTTTGCGTTCTAAAACTCAAAAAAACAAAAAACACAAAACCAAAAAAAACAAAACACAAAAAAAACACACACAAAAAAAAAAAAAAAGTTAAAAAAAAAAAAAGTTAAACTCTCCATTTTAAAAATGTTTAACCCCAGGTTAGGGGTAGAGGACGAGGGCGGGGACGTGGGCGTCCACTACTGCAGGTGGTCAGATGGCCCTGGTCCAGTGGGCGGGTAGACACCACCTGCTGATGAGGGAGCAGGGGACGCCGCAAGCTACACTCCTAGGTTCATGTCTGAAGTTACTGGGACTCGTGTAGAGCACTGTTGTATGCAGAACAGTGCGAATCAGTGATGTCGTGGATTGCTGACAATGCTTCGAGCAATTTTGTCCCCCACCAGTCAGTCTTCCACGCAGTCCACCCCATGTCACCGAAAATCCCCACTCCTCCAGCTCCTGCCACCTCACGCCTCTCCCCCCCATCTGGCCCCTGCTCCAGGAAAAGTTTGCCATTTTAAAAACCGGCATCCTGAGGAACTGTTTTTCTGGACCTTCCCACAGTCACAACACACACTTGTCCGGTTTGCTGCTGACAATTTTCTCGATGCCCGGTTTTTCCACCAGTCACAGTCTGTGGGTGATGATGACCTTCTTGACGTAGGTGGAAGTGTGTAGGATGTGTCCGACGATGAGGATCACGCGTTGTCACAGTTGGGAATTTGTTTGTCGGCAGGAAGTCCTGAGGGTGGGAGCAGACTGAGGGATCGGAGAGATGATGACGTTACAGCGACCCAAGCTGGGTTGAGAGGCGGGTGAACACAGGTGCTTCTGAGACGAGAGGAGATCCTCGACCTAACAGGTTGGAAGAGGCAGTGGTGGGGCCAGACGGAGAGGCAGGCCAAGCTGGTGCATCAGCGGCCACGGTCACTAGTGAAGCTCCGTGGTGAGGGTCTCTGCGGGCGGAGGGCTAGATCTTCAGAAGTGTGGAGGTTCTTAAGGAAACACCGGATGACGCGACTGACTGGGTGCAAATTTGGCCAAACCATGCTCAGCAGGTGTTCCACCACTAGCTTAACTACCACCAGAATGCCCAGGCTATGAATGCTAAGCCCGACCTCCACTCCAGTGGCAACAATGCCCGTTCACCCTCCGGCCGTGGCACACCACGGACGCCTTCCCCTGTGTCAGCTGCTAGTCAGCCCCCTGCCCAGGACCCGGCCCAAAACCCCCATCGTCGCCTCCACGATCCTCACAGCATCCACCAGCGTTCAGCTCTCCATACACCAGACGCTGGAGCGGAAGCGCAAATAATGCAGCCGAACCCACCCGCACGTCCCAAGTCCCTAATGTGCACATCTCCAGATTGCTTAGCGTGGAGATATGCTGGCCCTATAGGCTGTAGAGACCGAGGCCTTTCGCAACCTCATGGCGCGGCCGCCCCTCTGTTTCGGTATGCCCCGTCCCCCACTCTTTTACCCGATGTGCCGTCCCAGCCCTCACAACCACTCACGCTGTCCAACCAACATCACCGTGCCTTGCCCTGCCACGCCGTTTCTTCCGACAAGTCCCCTGACCACGGACACTGGACGAGTGCTGCCGGGCAGTGGCCACTATATATCGCTGACGGCACATTGGGTTAACTTGGTGTGAGCTTGGGCCGCGGGGGGAGACTTACCCTGGGTCTATACTCTATGATACTGCCGACGCCGAGATTGCGTGTGCCTACCGATCGGTCCCAGTGTTTTCGAGTCACTACTGATGCCTCCTCCTCCTCCCACCCACTCCGTCCACCTCCCCCACCGAATACCATCCTTGGGCACGGCGCCATCAGTCGGTAGCTCTAAGACACAGCAGCATTCCCGTCTGCTAAGCGACAGCAGCGGTGCTCAAACTGCTGAGCCTAGTCGACAAAAGGCACACCGCCCAAGAGCTATGACAGGCATCAGCGGCGAGACTGATCTGTGGCGGGCACAACCGCTGAACCTCAAGCCTGGAATGGTTTGTGTGTGCAACGTGCCGTAACCGGGTGGCGTCTGTGCTGCAACTCGGCAGACTGCACATGTGCCTGCCTGGCCCATGTGGTTAAAAAATCTTATAGTGGCAGCGGTTCCCTCAAACTCCCCATCTGTCCTGATTTGCTCACGAGGGTGCGCCGCATCTGTGCCCTTTTCAGGAGTCCAGTCCCAATGCTGCCACTCCTCAAGGCAGCGCAGCTCCGCCTCCAACTGGCCCCCGCTCACGCAAGACTTTTGTGGCTACTTCCCACGGATGGTGTAAGTTCAACCTGACCGATGTTAGCAGAGTTTACCATCAGCGCAGAGCGATGTAGACTAGCGCAATGGTCAACTTCCACCAGAACGGTAGTCAGGTCAAGCAGCGTTGCCTCAAGTCACAAATGGAGTAGTGGACGTGGATGTCTGATATATCTGTCAGTGCTGAGTAACTTTGTGCAGGAAGTCAAGCCACAGATGGTTCAGCATTGGCGGTATGCCAGTGGGCGGCAGGCATCATTCAGTCCTCACCATCCCGCTTCTTGGCCTTTTGAAAAACCTCTCTTGTCATGCAATGAATCGGAATACTTGTACTCTCTACTGTGCCCAAAGCACGACGGGGGGAAAATAATTCGGCCTTTAGTAGCCAAATAGCAGCACCTGATGTTATGTGAATACATCAAACAAGAAGAGGATCTACATATGCTGGAGGAACGAAATAAAAGTGGAGTGGTAGAAGAGATGAAGAGGAATAGGAGGAGAATGTGGCGAACACAAGAGGGGACATTGTGTGGTCCTCACTGTTTTCATAAAAGACGTATTAGGCCAGTAAAAAAGAGGTGGAGGAGTTGGAGGAGGAGGAAAAGTGGACATCGGCAGTGAGGGAGTAATTCTTACTCGTGGGACTCTGTATGGTACTGTCTGGCGCATATGGCAGATTTACAATCTAGGCTCACTATCCGGGACCGCTCGCTTCAAAGAATTTATTCCAGCACCCGTTACTTACTGGTGTTCACGTCTCTCCTGGACCCCCGGTACAAGCAAAATCTTGCCACTCGCATCGCTAGGAAATGAGTGTGAATGCAATGAATACGCAGCAGCCCTGGGTGCACCACTGAAACATTATTTTCCCTTCTGACATCGCTATCGGGCGGAGTGGGTAGTTGCGGGACAAGTAGCGAGGTGAGAGTAGGCGAGCAGGCAGTTTGTCCAGCAGCTGGGAGGGGTACGCTTTACAAGGCTTTTGGCCACATTTATGTCACCGGCCGCCACTGTCACCTGTCCGACCTTTCTCGGCAGAGTAGGGCTTGCTTACAGGAAAGATGTGATGAGAGTACGTATCTGACCATCCGATCAAGGCCGGTCTAAATCAGCAACACAGGGCTGGCTCTTTCCCTACACACTACAGTGATTTCAAGGCTGGGACATGTGCAACTAACCCTGGCCGCTGTACGCCTTGGAGGTTCTGCCATTCCCTGCCCGCTCGCGTCTTGTCGAGCGGGTTTCAGGTGCAGCTGGTCGCGCAGCATCACCGATAAGCGTACATCGCCTGCGACTGACGCGCTGACAAGCTGACGCTTATTAAAATGAAGAAAGGATGTGATTTTCTCAGAATTTTCCCATCTCCACCAGTTGAGGAAGCTCAACCTGAAGAATTGGAATCCCTCCTCCCTCCTCCTCCTCATTTGGGACCATAAAATACAGACACGTCCAGCAGAGGGCCACAGGATGTGTGGGGGGGGTAAAACAGGGTAAAGCAGAAGAAATGGCTAAAGGAAAGATGAATATAAAAGGAAAGGGAAGCCCACGCTCTTGCTATACCTTCATGCATTTAAGGGGTGGAATCTAAAAGGTGTGTGTGGACCTGTCAAAAAGCGCGGCGACACCCCGTGGGGGGAACAATTTGCGACAGTGCCAGCATATCGGGAGTACGCACTGCACCTTTCCTGTGGTTACTCACTCGAGCCCACCTACCCGTCCTCTGTTTTTGCGACAATTTTTTGGGGACTGCCACATCCGGCGAGCGAGAAGGCATTGGTACGGGAGGGCGCAACACCTCGGCCTATGGGTGGAGAGGGGAGATTTTGGGAACTGCGCACATACAGCACGTCCCATCTAAAAGTTCCAATTTTACGGTCACCTCCGGCTCTCAGGGTTTTAAAATTTATTAGGGACATGCCCTACAGGCACTCAATCTATCCCTTGGAGGCGTGGAGGGCCACCTACCTGCCTCCGCTTTTGGACAATTTTTGACTGCACATAACAGGTGACACTACATCTATTCCATTTTACTGAGCTAAAGCAGCCTACCTTCTCCTCGGTGGGAAGGGACTTTGTGGGACCTGGGGGGGGGCCACTACAGGCACGTCAATCTAATCCCATTTTAACGGATGCCACCTACTAAAACAAACCACAATGGTTGAAACATTGGACTGAAAACCAAAAGGCATCAGGCCACTCAATCTATCCCAGTTTACTTGACCCGCGGTTAGGCCTGGGGCGCCTGGAAACACTTTTTTGACTGGCCACATACAGGGCACGACATCATATTCCATTTTACTGGAGGGCCACCTACCTGCTCCTCTGGTTTGAAACATTTTTGGGACTGCCACATACAGGCACTCAATCTATCCCATTTTACTGGAGGGCCACCTACCTGCTCCTCTGGTTTGAAACATTTTTGGGACTGCCACATACAGGCACTCAATCTATCCCATTTTACTGGAGGGCCACCTACCTGCTCCTCTGGTTTGAAACATTTTTGGGACTGCCACATACAGGCACTCAATCTATCCCATTTTACTGGAGGGCCACCTACCTGCTCCTCTGGTTTGAAAAATGTTTAAAATTGGTTTGAAGCCTGAGTCCATTTGGGGTATGTCGCCATGACACTCTCTAGCCTGCCGCTGCTGCCGCTGCCTCTGCATGCCGTCCCCTATAGTGTCAGGGTCAATTATTGCATGTTTTAGATGCTATCTAGCTTCATTCTGTCACTCTGTCATGGCCATGCTGTTGCTGCTTCAAACCATGTGTGCATAGAGGAACCAAAGGAGGTGAGCAAGAATGCCTCAAATAATATCGGTACATGAATAAAAGTTTGCCAGTATATTTTGTGGATTCCCACAGCAGGGTGGCGACAAGTTAACAATGGAAGCCATGAAACAACCCAAAATTCTGCCTGAACACAGCTCGTTTGATAAGGTACCATGTTATGATGGAGGCAGTGAACTAGTAGTAGATTAAAGGTGCTGCAGGTTTAAACTATGTTAGTTGTATCTTTGGCATGGAGCTTGGCCGTCTCCCTGCCAGGCCGAGCTTTCTGCCAATCCAAGCCCCTGTCCTCTGCTTACTTACTCCCCAAACCGCACTTTTTGTATAAGATCAAGTGTCTGCCGGTCTTTAAGTTTAGGATATGCCGGTGAGGGGAATGTAACCATACCAAGAAGCGCATGATCGCATGAGCTGCGCTGCCGCTGCCAGGCGACTTTCGCCATCCAAGCCCCTTTCTCTATCTACTCCCCAAACAGCACTTTGTATAATATCAAGTGTAAAAAAAAAAGTTTTTAAAAAGCCCCCCCCGTTTCTTATAAGTTTAGATATGCCCGTGTGAGGGGAATGTAAACAGAATGCGCAAGACGCATGATTCCTGGATCTTCTGGCGCTCCGCTGGTCCATGCGAGCTTTCGTCCATCCAAGCCCTGTCTCGAGCGACTCCCCAACATCACTGTTTGTATAGATCAGAAGTGTAGTAGCGTTCTTATAAGTTTAGGATATGCCGGGTGAGGGAATGAAACAGATGCGTCAAGAAGCGCATGTGCCGCTGGAGCCTGGCGCTCCGCTTGCCAGGCGAGCTTTCGCAAATCCAAGCCCCTGTCTCTAGCTACTCCCCAAACGCACTTTGTTATAAGATCAAGTGTAGTAGCGTTCTTATAATTTTAGGATATGGCGGGTGAGGGGAAATGTAAACAGATCGTCAAGAAGCGCGGAAATATTCCCTAAATGTAAAAGTTTGCAGTATATTTTGTGGATTACACACAGGGTGGCGACAAATTAACAACTTTGATGTGGAATCCAGAAAACACCAAATTTCTGCTGACACCCTCGGTTGATAAAGAGGACGATGTATGGAGCAGCTATATGGACGCTTTGATGTAGCAATGGAACAAAAACAACGGTGGAGGCTGCTATGGAGACAATTTATTTGGATGTTCCTGTATGGGGCAGTCCCAAACATTTTTCAACCAGAGGAGCAGGTAGGTGGCCCTCCAGTAAAATGGGATATATGAGTGCCTGTATGTGCAGTTTCCCCCCAAAATTGTTCAAACCAAGAGCAGGTATGTGGGCCCCTCCAGTAAAATGAATGATTGATTGCCTGTATGTGGCATCCAAAATTGTTCCAACCAAGGAGCATGTAGGTGCCCGGCAGTAAAATGGAATAGATTGAGTCCTGTATGTGGTCAGTCCAAAATGTTCCAAACCAGGAGCAGGTAGGTGCCCTCACCATAAATGGTATAGATTGATGTGCCTGTAGTGCAGTCCCAAAATTTTCAACCATAGGAGCAGTAGGTGGCCCTCCGTAAAATGGAATAGATTGAGTGCCTGATGTGGCTCCCAAAATTGTTAAACCGAGGGCAGGTAGTGGCCCTGCAGTAAATGAATAGATTGAGCGCCTTGTATGTGGCAGTCCCAAAATTCTTAAACCATAGGAGGTCAGGTTAGTGCCTCCAGTAAAATGGGAATAGATTTGAGTGTCTGTTGTGGCAGTCCCAAAATTCTTCAAAGCAAGGACAGGTAGGTGGCCCTGCAGTAAAATGGAATAGTTGAGTGCCTGTAATGTGGCAGTCCAAAAAGTCCTTCAACTCAGAGGAGCACTTAGGTGGCCCCCCAGTTAAAATGGAATGATTGAGTTGTCCCTGTATGTGGCAGTCCCAAAATTTCTTTCAACCAGAGAGCAGGTAGGTGGCCCCTCAGTAAAATGGACTAATTGAGTTGCCTGTTGTGCAGTCCCACAAATTCTTCAACCAGAGGAGCAGGTAAGTGCCCTCCCAGTAAAATGGAATAGATGAGTGCCTGTATGTTGGCAGTCCCAAAATTCTCAAACCAGAGGACAGGTAGGTGGCCCGTGCAGTAAAATGGATAGATTGAGTGCCTGTATTGCGTTCCCCAAAAAGGTTTCAAAAACAGAGGAGCAGTAGGGTGGCCTCCAGTAAAATGAATAGATTGAGTGGCTCCTGTATGTGGCAGTCCCAAAATTCTTCAAACCAGAGGAGCGGTAGGTGGCCCTCCAGTAAATGGAATAGATTGAGTGCCTGTATGTTGGCAGTCCCAAAAATTGGTTCAAACCAGAGACCGGTTAGGTGGCCCTCCAGAAAAATGGAATAGATTTAGTGACCTGTATGTGGCACTCACAAAAATTGTTTCAAACAGAGGACGCCGGTTAGGTGGGCCCTCCAGAAAAATTAAATGCATGAAGTATAGCAAGAGCCAGTGGGCCCTTTCAAAAAATAGCCATTTTTCCTTCCTTCCTCTGCTTTTACTGACACAGAGGAGGAGAAGGAGGAAATGAGGAGGAGGAGAGGAGTGGATCAATTATTCAGGTTGGCTTCCTTCACCGGTTGGAGATTTGGCAATTCTGAGAAATCCAATCCAGCCTTTATATTCATTTAATAAGCGTCAGCCGTCAGCGCTGTCATTCGACAGGCTTGTACGCGTATCGGTGATGATGCCCCCAGCTGCACTGAAAACCCGCTCGACAAGACCCGCTAAAGCGGCAAGGGCAGGCAATACCTCCCAAGGGCGTCAGCGCAGTTCGGGCCACATGTCCATCTTTGAAACCCTTAGTTTTAGGGACTGTGTGATCATTGAGGACTATGGGATGGTTCAGTATACTACTCCTCACCATCTTTCTGTAAAGTCGCCTACTCTGCCGAGACCTGGGGACATGTGCGTGTCTTGCTGGGGTGACATACAGCTGCAAAAACTTGTAAAGCGTACCCTTGCCAGCTGGCCAAGCTGCCTGCTCGCCTACCTCTCCTCTACTCTCCCTCGCTTACTTGTCCCGCAAACTACGCACTCTGCCGCAGCGCTGTCCAAGGGGAAATACTGTTGCAGCTTTGTGACAGGCCTGCTGGTATTCATGCTTCTCACCTCCTTTCCTCTCAGGGATGAGAGTGGCAAGATTTTGCTTGTAAACCGGGGTCCAGGAGAGTGAACACCCAGTAATTCCGTGCTGGAATAAATTCTTTAACGCGAGGTTCCGGGATAGGCATCCTATCAATTAATCTGCCATAATTGCTCCAGAGTACCAACGCGTAGAATCATCCCCTCCCTGCCTGACTGTCCATTCCCTTTCCTCCTCCTCCACTCCTTCCTCCAACTCCCTTCTCTGCCCTACACGCTGAAACAGTGAAGGACTCACAGGGTCCCCTCTTGTGTCTCGCCAACATTCTCCTCTCTTCCTCTCACCTCCTCCGACCTCCCCACCTCCTCCTCCGATAGAGCGCGAGAAACAGACCCAGGGTGCTTTGGCATCAAACAGGGAATATTCTTCCCCCCCTCTCTTGTGACGACGCAAAGCTTTCCACTTCATGCTGACAGAGAAGTTTTTGCAACATGGCCAAGCAGCGGGAAATGGTGGAGGCTGATGATGGCGCATCGCCACTGACCATCTGGTGTTGCTCCCTCAAGTTACTCAGCACCACCTGACAGATATCATACAGACAATCCACGTCACTCCTCATTGTGACTTGAGGAGCTGACTGACCTGACTACCATTCTGGTGGAAGTTGGACATCTGGCAGTCTACAAATCGCTCTGCGCTGCTGCTGGTGAAACTCTGGATAACAGGGTCAGGTTGAATTCCACCTCGGGGCACGTCGCACAACATCGGGAGCGGCATTTGAGGCGGTCGCTGCGCTGGGCCCTGAGAGTGGCAGCATCTGGCTGGATTCCTGAATGCGCACAGATGCGGCGCTACCTTCCGTGAGCAAATCAGACCGATTGGGGTAATGTCTTGAGGAAACGCTGCACTTCAGATTTAACACATGGGCCAAGGCAAAAATGGCACATGTGTCGTCTGCCGAGTTGCATACAGCACCAGGTTAAGGCCTTGTCACACAACAACGCATTCCCCCGGCTTTGAGGTTCACGGTGCCAGCCACAGATCAGTCCTGCGCCGTGATGCCTGTAATATCTCTTGGGCGGTGTGCCTTTTGTCGCCTAGGCTCAGCAGTTGAGCACGCGACTGCTGTCCGCTTAGCGACGGCACTGCTGCTGTGCCTAGAAGCTACCACCGACTGATGGCGCCGTGCCCACGGAGGTAGTTCGGAGGAGGAGGTGGAGGAAGGGGTTGGAGGGGACGAGGAGGAGGCATAGTAGGGGCCTGAACACCTGGACCGAGGTAGGCCCCCCCCGCAATCCCGCGTCGGCAAGGATCGTAGCAGCCCCAGGGTCAGTCCTCGGTCCAGCGTCCCAGCCTCCACCAAGTCACCCAATGTGCCGTCAGCGATATATTAGTGGCCCTGCACGCAGCACTCGTCCACGTGTCCGTGGTCAGGTGGACCTTGTCAGAAAACGGCGTTGGTCGGCAACGGATGATGTTGTCTGAACACGTGCTGGTGCAGGGCTGGGACGCACCATCGGGGAAAAGTATGGCGTCTGGGGACCGAATACCGATGGGCGACGCCGCCATGATGTTTGCAAAGGCCTCCGGTTCTACTAGCCTATACGTGCAGCAATCTCCAGCTAAGCAATCTGGAGATGTTCCCATTAGCTTGGGCTGCGGTTTGGGTGTCACTAGTATTTGCTTTTCCTATCCACGTTCCTGGTTATGGAGAGCTGAACGCTGGTGGATGCTGGGGAGGATCGTGAGGCGACGATGGGGTTTTTTGGCCAGGGTCCTGGCAGGGGGCTACTAGGCAGCTGACACAGGGGAAGGAAGCAGTTGTTTGCACGGCCTTAGGTGAACGGGCTTGTTGCACTGATTGGGTGCTTAGCAGTCATATGCCGGCGCATACTGGTTGGTAGTTTAATCTAGTAGTGGTGGAACCCCCTGCTGAGCCGTTTTGGCCAATGTTGCACACCACAGTTCCGTCGGTCATCCGGTGTTTTCCTTACAGAACCTCCAACTTCTGAAGATCTAGCGCCTCGCCGCAAGAGTCCCCTCACCACGGAGCTTCACTATGTTGACAGTGGCGCTGGATGCAACCACTCTTGCCCTGCCTCTCCGTCTGGCCCCACCACTGCCTCTTCCAACCTGTTCAGGCGCGGACTCTCCTCCGTCTCAGAACACTGTGTTCAGCCCTCCGGCCTCCTCAACCCGCTTGGGTCCTGTCACCTCATCATCCTCCGCTCCCTCAGTCTGCTCCCGCCCTCGGACTTCGTTCCTGCCCTGACAACAACTTCCCCACTTCTGCAACCTGTCTCCTCATCGTCGGACACCTCTTTACAACACTTCCACTACGTCAAGAAGGTCATCATCCACCCCAGACTGTGACTGGTGGGAACCTGGCAATCGGAAAATTGCTCAGCACAACCGGACAATTGGGTATTGTGAGACTGTGGAAGGGATCCAGGAAAACGTTCCTCAGGTATGCCGTTCAAATGGCAAATTTTTCCCTGGAGGGGGCAGACCTGGGTGGAGAGGGCTGAGGTTCAGGAGCTGGAGGAGTGGGATTTTCGGTGACATGGGTTGGACCTGCGTGAAGACTGGACTGGTGGGTGACAAATTGCTCGAGCATGTCGCAATCCACGACACACCTGTTCGCACTGGTTCTGGTCTTCTGGCCTCAACAGTGCTCTAACCACAGTCCCAGTAACTCAGACATGAACCTATGGGTTTCTCTGCGGCGTTCCCTGCTCCTCATCAGCAGGTGTGTCTCAACCCCTCCCAGACCACGGCCTCTGACCCCTGGCAGTAAGTTGGACGCCCACGTCCCCCCCTCCCCGCCTCTCCTCTACCCTAGCCCTGGGGTTAAACATTTTTAAATGAAGTTATAACTTTTTTTTTTTTTTAACTTTTTTTTTTTTTGTGTGTTTTTTTGTGTTTTTTTTGGTTTTTTTTTTGTGTTTTTTTGTTTTTTTTTTGAGTTGGTTAGAACCAAACATCCTATCCCTATGCCTATGGCTTTTCTAGCCAAGGTATCAAAGGTAACGCACACTACTATGCCAGATGAAGGATGACACTGAGTTTATTGTGCCTAATAGAAAATCCAACCCCTACTGAAATTTTGCCACTTTCAGCCTTTGCTATGATATGTTGCGCCATTCTAAGCGCAGACACAGCGGTCGCAATTCTCACCAAATTGCTCAGAATTGGCAAGTACATGCACGCAGAAACTACAGCCAAACCAGCAGATCACCAGTAAATCAATATATAGACCTACTGTAGGCTTCAAGAAGCTATTTGTATTCTCCTATGCTATTTTCTAGCCAAGTATCAAAGGAAGCACACTACTATCCAATGAGATACACTGAGTGTTATTGCTATAGAATCCACCCCTACTGAATTTTCCTTCCCCACCCACTTCAGCCTTTGGCTATGGATATGTGGCGCCACTATCGCAGAACCAGCGGTCGCAAGTCCTCACTACAAATTGCTCAGAATTGGCAGTACATGCCTGCAGAAACAACCGCCACCAGCAGATTCAACCAGAAATCAAATATATAGAACGCTACTGTAGGCTTCAGAGAAGCTATTTGTATTCTCGCTATGGCCTTTTTCTAGCCAAGTCAAAGGACGGCAAACACTACTTAGTGCCATAATGAGATGACACTGAGTTTATTGCCTATAGAAATCCAACCCTACTGAATTTTCCCACTTCAGCTTTGCATGGATATGTGCGGCCACTAAGCGCAAACACAGCGTCTCAAGTCCTCACTACAATTGCTCAGAATTGGCAAGTACAATGCACTGAGAAATACATCCCCAGCAGATCACAGAAATCAAATATATTAGAACGTACTACTCTGTAGTCTTCAAGACGCTTTTGTATTCTCCTATTGCTATTTTCTAGCCAGTATCAGAAGCCCACTACTATGCAGATGAGATGACATGAGTATTATGCCTCTAGAATCCACCCTACTGAATTTTCCCACTTCAACCTTTGCTATGGATATGTGCGCCACTAAGCGCAGGAACCCGCGTCCGCAAGTCCTCAACTACAAATTGCTCAGATTGGCAAGTACAATGCACTGCAGAAACACAGCCACACATAATCAACCAGAAATCAATATATAGAACGCTCTGTATGCTTCAAGTACGCTATTTGTATTCTCCTATGGCTTTTGCTAGCCAAGTATCAGGAAGCCACTACTATGCCAGAGAGATGACACTGAGTTATTGCCTAAAGAAATCCCCCCACTGACTTTAGCCACTTGCGCCTTTGCTATGGATATGTGCGCCACTAAGCGCAGAACACAGCGGTCGCAAGTCTCACTACAAATTGCTCATAATTGGCATTTACATGCACTGCAAGAAACTACACCACCAGCCATATCAAATCAACCAAATCAAATATATAGAACGCTAACTGTAGGCTTCAGAGCTATTTGTATTCTCCTATGGCACTTTTTCTAGCGCAAGTATCAAAGGAAGAACACTACTATGCAGATGAGATGACACTGAGTTATTTGCCTAATTATTAGAAATCCAACCCCTACTGAATTTGCCACTTCAGCCTTTGCCTATGGATATGTGCGCCACTAAGCGGCAGAACAACAGCGGTCCGCAGTTGCACACAGTGCTCAGAATTGGCAAGTACATGCACTGCAGCAACTACAGCCACCAGCAGATCAACCAGATCAAATATATAGAACGCCTACTGTAGGCTTCAAGAAGCTATTTGTATTCTCCTAGTGGCTATTTTCTATCCAAGTATCAAGGAGCACACTACTATGCCCAGATGAATGAACTGAGTTATTGCCTAATGAATCCAACCAACCCCTACTGATTTTGCCACTTCACTTTTGCTATGGATAGGTGCGCCACTAATCGCAGAACACAGCGGTCGCAAGTCCCACTACAAATTGCTCGATTGGCAGTACATGCACTGAAGAAACTACATCCACCAGCATATCAACAAGAAATCAATATATAGAACGCTAACTGGTATGCTTTCAAGAGCTATTTGTATCTCCTCTGCTTTTTCTAGCCAAGTCTAAGGAAGCACACTACTATGCAGATGAGATGACACTGAGTTATTGCCGAATAAAATCCAACCCCACTGAATTTTGCCCTTCAGCCTTTGCTATGGAATAATGTGGCGCACTAAGCGCAGAACACATCGGTCGCAGTCTCACTACAAATTGCTTCAGAATTGGCAATACATGCACTGCAGAAACTAGAGCCCCAGCGATCAACCAAAATTCAAATATATAAGAAACGCTACTGTAGGCTTCAAGAACTATTGGTATTCTCCTATGGCTATTTTTTCTAGCCAAGTATCAAGGAAGCACACTACTATGCCAGATGAAGGGGAATGAACTGAGTTATTGCCTAATAGAAATCCAACCCTACTGACTTTTTGGCCACTTCAGCCTTTGCTATGGATTGTGGCGCCCACTAAGCGCAAAACAGCGGTCAAAGTCTCAACTACAATTGCTCAAATTGACGGCAAAGTACTCACTGCAAAACTACACATGCCAACCAAGTCACCAGAATCACATATATATAACGCTATCTGTAGGCTTCACGACTATTTGTATCTCCTATGGCTATTTTCTAGCCAATAGCAAAGGAAGCACCTAATTATGCCAGATGAATGACACTGAGGTTATTGCCTAAATAGAAATCCACCCCCTACTGAATTTTTGCCACTTCAGCCTTTGCTATGGATATGTGCGCCACTAAGCGCCATAACGACAGCGGTCGCAAGTCTCCACTACAAATGCTCAGAATTGCAAGGTACATTCACTGCAGAAACTACAGCCACCAGCAGATCACACCAGAATCAAATATAGAACGCTACTGTCGGCTTCAAGAATGCTTTTGTATTCTCCTATGGCTATTTTCTAGCCAAGTATCACAGGACGCCACTACTATGCCATATGAGATGACACTGAGTTATTGCCTAATAGAAATCCCACCCCTACTGAATTTTGCCACTTCAGCCGTTGGCTATGGATATGGTGCGCACCACCTAGAGCTAAAACACCAACGGTAGCAGTCCCCCTGCTAAATTCCCTCACAAAATGTAAAGATGCAAATTAAAATAAAAAAATAGAACGTTATTGTAAGCCCTAAGAGGGCTGGTTGGGTTCTTTGAGAATCAACTCCTGCCTAACATAATCTAATAGAACCCCTAACCTTTTCCCTGACCAGCATCAGCTCTCTCCCTATCGCATCCGAGACAAAATGATCCAGCAGCGCGGCAGCGGCTAGTCTATCCCATGGTCAACCTGATCTGGCCCAGCCAACACTGCTATCGACGTGTAAGGGTACCACGGTCAATGCTGGGTGGAGTGCAGGAGTCCTCCTGCTTGTGGATTGCTCTGTTTTCTGGCCGCCAAAAGCAAAAACTGCGGAGCTGCGGCCATTTTCCCTCGAGCGGGCAAGTATTCCGTGCCTAGCAACGAGCATTTCGAGTACCCTAATGCTCGACCGAGCATCAAGCTCGGACGGCATGTTCCGCTCATCTCTAAGATAGCAGTTAGGTCATAAGTAGAGATGAGCGAACACTAAAATGCTCGGGTACTCGTTATTCAGACGAACTTTTCCCGATGCTCGAGTTCTTCGTCTCGAATAACTAACCCCATTGAAAGTCAATGGTAGACTCGATCATTTTTTTTTCAGGGGACCAAGGCTCTGCACAGGGAAGCTTGGCCCAACACCTGGGAACCTCAGAAAGGATGGAAAACACCACGGAAATGGACAGGAAACAGCAGGGGCAGCATGCTGGATTCCTCTGAGGCTGCCTAATCGCACCATTATGCCAAATTATGGGCAAACAGCATGCCATTACAGAGTGACAGAATGAAGCTAGATAGCAGTAAAACCTCCAATAATTGACCCTGACACTATAGGGGGACGGCAGGCAGAGGCAGCGCATCAGGGCAGGCTAGAGAGTGGCATGTCGACTCCCTAAATGGCTCAGGCTTCAACCAATGGTGGCAGATAGGAACCAAGGGGTGAGCACGAAGCGCTCAATAATATCGGTAAATGATAAAAGTTTGCCAGTATCTTTTGTGGATTACACAGCAGGTGGCGACAAGTTTACATGGAGCCATGAAACAACCCCAAATTCTTCTGCCTGACACACTCGTTGATAAGGGACCATGTATGCTTAAGTTCATTGCCAGCTCGCTGCAATTGGCTTGCCAGTCTCCTTTCGAAATTAAAATAATAATAACCCTCATCCAGAAAGCTCCTGTATAATGCTGTCACCCCCCCTACCTCTCTCTCTTATCTCATCTATCGCCAACCCGTGCTCTTATATCCGCCATGATCTTAGATTACCCTCTACCCTAGTGCTGACCATCCCACTCCGCGTCCTCCAAGACTTGCTAGAGCGCACCAATTCTATGAATGCTCTGCCCGCCGGACTATCAGACTAATAACCTAACCTCCAGAAAAGTTTCAAACGTGCTCTTAAAAACCCATTTCTTTTAGGCAGCCTATAACACTCATTAACGCATGAAGTTTTAACTCTTCTACTAACCCTACTGTTTCGTCCCGCCCATCTGTTATCCAGCAACAAAATGCCCAGACTTCTCTGCAGTCCCTCCAGCACCCCTGGACCTGGTATATACGATGACGGCTGAGTGTTTCAAAGCGACAGCAATTCATTTATTATATTTTTTCTATTCCTAAGCAGAATTGGCTTTACCATTAAATATTCTTTCCCTCGTGTCACCCTCCCTCATCTTCATAAACCGTAAGCTCTGGGCGAGCAGGGACCTCACTTCTGTTGTTCCATCCAAATGTTGTGCTCTGTTACATTCATTTGTATTTGTTTTTCCTATGATTTTAAAGCGCTGCAGAATATGATACGCTATTAAATAAAGATTATTATTTTATGAGGCAGTGAACTAGTAGTAGATTACAGGTGCTGCAACTTTTTTTAGTTGGATCTTGTGATGGAGCTGGCGCTCTGCAGCCGGCGAGCTTTCGCCAATCCAAGCCCTGTTCTAGCTATCCCCAAACAGCACTTTCTAAGAACCTTTTGTATAATGATCAAGTGTGAGCGTCTTATAAGTTTAGGATATGCCGGTGAGGGAATGTAAACAGATGCGTAAGAAGCGCTGAAATAATATCCCTAAAGGTAAAGTTTGCCAGTATATTTTGTGGATTAACACAGCCAGGGTGGCGACAAAGTTTAACAACTTTGATGTGGAATGCCCTGTAAATAGTCTCGTGGCGGTTGTCCTTTTATCGCCTAGGCTCATCAGTTTCAGCACCGCTTGCTGTTCCGCTTAGGGCGACGGCACTGCTGCTGTGGCCCTAGAGCATACCGCTGATGGCTCCATGCCCACGGATGTAATTCGGAGGATGAGGAGGTGGGGAGGGGTGGGGAGGAGGTATAGAGGCTTTTAGCCTGAGTCCATTTAGGGTATGTCGCCATGACACTCTCTAGCCTGCCGCTGCTGCCGCTGCCTCTGCATGCCGTCCCCTATAGTGTCAGGGTCAATTATTGCATGTTTTAGATGCTATCTAGCTTCATTCTGTCACTCTGTCATGGCCATGCTGTTGCCCA
>CM033648.1:69064152-69194986 GCA_019512145.1 Engystomops pustulosus
TTAGGGCAACAGCATGGCCATGACAGAGTTACAGATGGCTAGATAGCATCTAAACTGCAATAATTGACCCTGAACCACTATAGTGGTACGGCATTCAAGCACGGCAGCCGGCTAGAGAGTGTCAATGGCGACATACCCTAAATGGACTCATGCTTCAAACCATGTGTGCATAGAGGAACCAAAGGAGGTGAGCAAGAATGCCTCAAATAATATCGGTACATGAATAAAAGTTTGCCAGTATATTTTGTGGATTCCCACAGCAGGGTGGCGACAAGTTAACAATGGAAGCCATGAAACAACCCAAAATTCTGCCTGAACACAGCTCGTTTGATAAGGTACCATGTTATGATGGAGGCAGTGAACTAGTAGTAGATTAAAGGTGCTGCAGGTTTAAACTATGTTAGTTGTATCTTTGGCATGGAGCTTGGCCGTCTCCCTGCCAGGCCGAGCTTTCTGCCAATCCAAGCCCCTGTCCTCTGCTTACTTACTCCCCAAACCGCACTTTTTGTATAAGATCAAGTGTCTGCCGGTCTTTAAGTTTAGGATATGCCGGTGAGGGGAATGTAACCATACCAAGAAGCGCATGATCGCATGAGCTGCGCTGCCGCTGCCAGGCGACTTTCGCCATCCAAGCCCCTTTCTCTATCTACTCCCCAAACAGCACTTTGTATAATATCAAGTGTAAAAAAAAAAGTTTTTAAAAAGCCCCCCCCGTTTCTTATAAGTTTAGATATGCCCGTGTGAGGGGAATGTAAACAGAATGCGCAAGACGCATGATTCCTGGATCTTCTGGCGCTCCGCTGGTCCATGCGAGCTTTCGTCCATCCAAGCCCTGTCTCGAGCGACTCCCCAACATCACTGTTTGTATAGATCAGAAGTGTAGTAGCGTTCTTATAAGTTTAGGATATGCCGGGTGAGGGAATGAAACAGATGCGTCAAGAAGCGCATGTGCCGCTGGAGCCTGGCGCTCCGCTTGCCAGGCGAGCTTTCGCAAATCCAAGCCCCTGTCTCTAGCTACTCCCCAAACGCACTTTGTTATAAGATCAAGTGTAGTAGCGTTCTTATAATTTTAGGATATGGCGGGTGAGGGGAAATGTAAACAGATCGTCAAGAAGCGCGGAAATATTCCCTAAATGTAAAAGTTTGCAGTATATTTTGTGGATTACACACAGGGTGGCGACAAATTAACAACTTTGATGTGGAATCCAGAAAACACCAAATTTCTGCTGACACCCTCGGTTGATAAAGAGGACGATGTATGGAGCAGCTATATGGACGCTTTGATGTAGCAATGGAACAAAAACAACGGTGGAGGCTGCTATGGAGACAATTTATTTGGATGTTCCTGTATGGGGCAGTCCCAAACATTTTTCAACCAGAGGAGCAGGTAGGTGGCCCTCCAGTAAAATGGGATATATGAGTGCCTGTATGTGCAGTTTCCCCCCAAAATTGTTCAAACCAAGAGCAGGTATGTGGGCCCCTCCAGTAAAATGAATGATTGATTGCCTGTATGTGGCATCCAAAATTGTTCCAACCAAGGAGCATGTAGGTGCCCGGCAGTAAAATGGAATAGATTGAGTCCTGTATGTGGTCAGTCCAAAATGTTCCAAACCAGGAGCAGGTAGGTGCCCTCACCATAAATGGTATAGATTGATGTGCCTGTAGTGCAGTCCCAAAATTTTCAACCATAGGAGCAGTAGGTGGCCCTCCGTAAAATGGAATAGATTGAGTGCCTGATGTGGCTCCCAAAATTGTTAAACCGAGGGCAGGTAGTGGCCCTGCAGTAAATGAATAGATTGAGCGCCTTGTATGTGGCAGTCCCAAAATTCTTAAACCATAGGAGGTCAGGTTAGTGCCTCCAGTAAAATGGGAATAGATTTGAGTGTCTGTTGTGGCAGTCCCAAAATTCTTCAAAGCAAGGACAGGTAGGTGGCCCTGCAGTAAAATGGAATAGTTGAGTGCCTGTAATGTGGCAGTCCAAAAAGTCCTTCAACTCAGAGGAGCACTTAGGTGGCCCCCCAGTTAAAATGGAATGATTGAGTTGTCCCTGTATGTGGCAGTCCCAAAATTTCTTTCAACCAGAGAGCAGGTAGGTGGCCCCTCAGTAAAATGGACTAATTGAGTTGCCTGTTGTGCAGTCCCACAAATTCTTCAACCAGAGGAGCAGGTAAGTGCCCTCCCAGTAAAATGGAATAGATGAGTGCCTGTATGTTGGCAGTCCCAAAATTCTCAAACCAGAGGACAGGTAGGTGGCCCGTGCAGTAAAATGGATAGATTGAGTGCCTGTATTGCGTTCCCCAAAAAGGTTTCAAAAACAGAGGAGCAGTAGGGTGGCCTCCAGTAAAATGAATAGATTGAGTGGCTCCTGTATGTGGCAGTCCCAAAATTCTTCAAACCAGAGGAGCGGTAGGTGGCCCTCCAGTAAATGGAATAGATTGAGTGCCTGTATGTTGGCAGTCCCAAAAATTGGTTCAAACCAGAGACCGGTTAGGTGGCCCTCCAGAAAAATGGAATAGATTTAGTGACCTGTATGTGGCACTCACAAAAATTGTTTCAAACAGAGGACGCCGGTTAGGTGGGCCCTCCAGAAAAATTAAATGCATGAAGTATAGCAAGAGCCAGTGGGCCCTTTCAAAAAATAGCCATTTTTCCTTCCTTCCTCTGCTTTTACTGACACAGAGGAGGAGAAGGAGGAAATGAGGAGGAGGAGAGGAGTGGATCAATTATTCAGGTTGGCTTCCTTCACCGGTTGGAGATTTGGCAATTCTGAGAAATCCAATCCAGCCTTTATATTCATTTAATAAGCGTCAGCCGTCAGCGCTGTCATTCGACAGGCTTGTACGCGTATCGGTGATGATGCCCCCAGCTGCACTGAAAACCCGCTCGACAAGACCCGCTAAAGCGGCAAGGGCAGGCAATACCTCCCAAGGGCGTCAGCGCAGTTCGGGCCACATGTCCATCTTTGAAACCCTTAGTTTTAGGGACTGTGTGATCATTGAGGACTATGGGATGGTTCAGTATACTACTCCTCACCATCTTTCTGTAAAGTCGCCTACTCTGCCGAGACCTGGGGACATGTGCGTGTCTTGCTGGGGTGACATACAGCTGCAAAAACTTGTAAAGCGTACCCTTGCCAGCTGGCCAAGCTGCCTGCTCGCCTACCTCTCCTCTACTCTCCCTCGCTTACTTGTCCCGCAAACTACGCACTCTGCCGCAGCGCTGTCCAAGGGGAAATACTGTTGCAGCTTTGTGACAGGCCTGCTGGTATTCATGCTTCTCACCTCCTTTCCTCTCAGGGATGAGAGTGGCAAGATTTTGCTTGTAAACCGGGGTCCAGGAGAGTGAACACCCAGTAATTCCGTGCTGGAATAAATTCTTTAACGCGAGGTTCCGGGATAGGCATCCTATCAATTAATCTGCCATAATTGCTCCAGAGTACCAACGCGTAGAATCATCCCCTCCCTGCCTGACTGTCCATTCCCTTTCCTCCTCCTCCACTCCTTCCTCCAACTCCCTTCTCTGCCCTACACGCTGAAACAGTGAAGGACTCACAGGGTCCCCTCTTGTGTCTCGCCAACATTCTCCTCTCTTCCTCTCACCTCCTCCGACCTCCCCACCTCCTCCTCCGATAGAGCGCGAGAAACAGACCCAGGGTGCTTTGGCATCAAACAGGGAATATTCTTCCCCCCCTCTCTTGTGACGACGCAAAGCTTTCCACTTCATGCTGACAGAGAAGTTTTTGCAACATGGCCAAGCAGCGGGAAATGGTGGAGGCTGATGATGGCGCATCGCCACTGACCATCTGGTGTTGCTCCCTCAAGTTACTCAGCACCACCTGACAGATATCATACAGACAATCCACGTCACTCCTCATTGTGACTTGAGGAGCTGACTGACCTGACTACCATTCTGGTGGAAGTTGGACATCTGGCAGTCTACAAATCGCTCTGCGCTGCTGCTGGTGAAACTCTGGATAACAGGGTCAGGTTGAATTCCACCTCGGGGCACGTCGCACAACATCGGGAGCGGCATTTGAGGCGGTCGCTGCGCTGGGCCCTGAGAGTGGCAGCATCTGGCTGGATTCCTGAATGCGCACAGATGCGGCGCTACCTTCCGTGAGCAAATCAGACCGATTGGGGTAATGTCTTGAGGAAACGCTGCACTTCAGATTTAACACATGGGCCAAGGCAAAAATGGCACATGTGTCGTCTGCCGAGTTGCATACAGCACCAGGTTAAGGCCTTGTCACACAACAACGCATTCCCCCGGCTTTGAGGTTCACGGTGCCAGCCACAGATCAGTCCTGCGCCGTGATGCCTGTAATATCTCTTGGGCGGTGTGCCTTTTGTCGCCTAGGCTCAGCAGTTGAGCACGCGACTGCTGTCCGCTTAGCGACGGCACTGCTGCTGTGCCTAGAAGCTACCACCGACTGATGGCGCCGTGCCCACGGAGGTAGTTCGGAGGAGGAGGTGGAGGAAGGGGTTGGAGGGGACGAGGAGGAGGCATAGTAGGGGCCTGAACACCTGGACCGAGGTAGGCCCCCCCCGCAATCCCGCGTCGGCAAGGATCGTAGCAGCCCCAGGGTCAGTCCTCGGTCCAGCGTCCCAGCCTCCACCAAGTCACCCAATGTGCCGTCAGCGATATATTAGTGGCCCTGCACGCAGCACTCGTCCACGTGTCCGTGGTCAGGTGGACCTTGTCAGAAAACGGCGTTGGTCGGCAACGGATGATGTTGTCTGAACACGTGCTGGTGCAGGGCTGGGACGCACCATCGGGGAAAAGTATGGCGTCTGGGGACCGAATACCGATGGGCGACGCCGCCATGATGTTTGCAAAGGCCTCCGGTTCTACTAGCCTATACGTGCAGCAATCTCCAGCTAAGCAATCTGGAGATGTTCCCATTAGCTTGGGCTGCGGTTTGGGTGTCACTAGTATTTGCTTTTCCTATCCACGTTCCTGGTTATGGAGAGCTGAACGCTGGTGGATGCTGGGGAGGATCGTGAGGCGACGATGGGGTTTTTTGGCCAGGGTCCTGGCAGGGGGCTACTAGGCAGCTGACACAGGGGAAGGAAGCAGTTGTTTGCACGGCCTTAGGTGAACGGGCTTGTTGCACTGATTGGGTGCTTAGCAGTCATATGCCGGCGCATACTGGTTGGTAGTTTAATCTAGTAGTGGTGGAACCCCCTGCTGAGCCGTTTTGGCCAATGTTGCACACCACAGTTCCGTCGGTCATCCGGTGTTTTCCTTACAGAACCTCCAACTTCTGAAGATCTAGCGCCTCGCCGCAAGAGTCCCCTCACCACGGAGCTTCACTATGTTGACAGTGGCGCTGGATGCAACCACTCTTGCCCTGCCTCTCCGTCTGGCCCCACCACTGCCTCTTCCAACCTGTTCAGGCGCGGACTCTCCTCCGTCTCAGAACACTGTGTTCAGCCCTCCGGCCTCCTCAACCCGCTTGGGTCCTGTCACCTCATCATCCTCCGCTCCCTCAGTCTGCTCCCGCCCTCGGACTTCGTTCCTGCCCTGACAACAACTTCCCCACTTCTGCAACCTGTCTCCTCATCGTCGGACACCTCTTTACAACACTTCCACTACGTCAAGAAGGTCATCATCCACCCCAGACTGTGACTGGTGGGAACCTGGCAATCGGAAAATTGCTCAGCACAACCGGACAATTGGGTATTGTGAGACTGTGGAAGGGATCCAGGAAAACGTTCCTCAGGTATGCCGTTCAAATGGCAAATTTTTCCCTGGAGGGGGCAGACCTGGGTGGAGAGGGCTGAGGTTCAGGAGCTGGAGGAGTGGGATTTTCGGTGACATGGGTTGGACCTGCGTGAAGACTGGACTGGTGGGTGACAAATTGCTCGAGCATGTCGCAATCCACGACACACCTGTTCGCACTGGTTCTGGTCTTCTGGCCTCAACAGTGCTCTAACCACAGTCCCAGTAACTCAGACATGAACCTATGGGTTTCTCTGCGGCGTTCCCTGCTCCTCATCAGCAGGTGTGTCTCAACCCCTCCCAGACCACGGCCTCTGACCCCTGGCAGTAAGTTGGACGCCCACGTCCCCCCCTCCCCGCCTCTCCTCTACCCTAGCCCTGGGGTTAAACATTTTTAAATGAAGTTATAACTTTTTTTTTTTTTTAACTTTTTTTTTTTTTGTGTGTTTTTTTGTGTTTTTTTTGGTTTTTTTTTTGTGTTTTTTTGTTTTTTTTTTGAGTTGGTTAGAACCAAACATCCTATCCCTATGCCTATGGCTTTTCTAGCCAAGGTATCAAAGGTAACGCACACTACTATGCCAGATGAAGGATGACACTGAGTTTATTGTGCCTAATAGAAAATCCAACCCCTACTGAAATTTTGCCACTTTCAGCCTTTGCTATGATATGTTGCGCCATTCTAAGCGCAGACACAGCGGTCGCAATTCTCACCAAATTGCTCAGAATTGGCAAGTACATGCACGCAGAAACTACAGCCAAACCAGCAGATCACCAGTAAATCAATATATAGACCTACTGTAGGCTTCAAGAAGCTATTTGTATTCTCCTATGCTATTTTCTAGCCAAGTATCAAAGGAAGCACACTACTATCCAATGAGATACACTGAGTGTTATTGCTATAGAATCCACCCCTACTGAATTTTCCTTCCCCACCCACTTCAGCCTTTGGCTATGGATATGTGGCGCCACTATCGCAGAACCAGCGGTCGCAAGTCCTCACTACAAATTGCTCAGAATTGGCAGTACATGCCTGCAGAAACAACCGCCACCAGCAGATTCAACCAGAAATCAAATATATAGAACGCTACTGTAGGCTTCAGAGAAGCTATTTGTATTCTCGCTATGGCCTTTTTCTAGCCAAGTCAAAGGACGGCAAACACTACTTAGTGCCATAATGAGATGACACTGAGTTTATTGCCTATAGAAATCCAACCCTACTGAATTTTCCCACTTCAGCTTTGCATGGATATGTGCGGCCACTAAGCGCAAACACAGCGTCTCAAGTCCTCACTACAATTGCTCAGAATTGGCAAGTACAATGCACTGAGAAATACATCCCCAGCAGATCACAGAAATCAAATATATTAGAACGTACTACTCTGTAGTCTTCAAGACGCTTTTGTATTCTCCTATTGCTATTTTCTAGCCAGTATCAGAAGCCCACTACTATGCAGATGAGATGACATGAGTATTATGCCTCTAGAATCCACCCTACTGAATTTTCCCACTTCAACCTTTGCTATGGATATGTGCGCCACTAAGCGCAGGAACCCGCGTCCGCAAGTCCTCAACTACAAATTGCTCAGATTGGCAAGTACAATGCACTGCAGAAACACAGCCACACATAATCAACCAGAAATCAATATATAGAACGCTCTGTATGCTTCAAGTACGCTATTTGTATTCTCCTATGGCTTTTGCTAGCCAAGTATCAGGAAGCCACTACTATGCCAGAGAGATGACACTGAGTTATTGCCTAAAGAAATCCCCCCACTGACTTTAGCCACTTGCGCCTTTGCTATGGATATGTGCGCCACTAAGCGCAGAACACAGCGGTCGCAAGTCTCACTACAAATTGCTCATAATTGGCATTTACATGCACTGCAAGAAACTACACCACCAGCCATATCAAATCAACCAAATCAAATATATAGAACGCTAACTGTAGGCTTCAGAGCTATTTGTATTCTCCTATGGCACTTTTTCTAGCGCAAGTATCAAAGGAAGAACACTACTATGCAGATGAGATGACACTGAGTTATTTGCCTAATTATTAGAAATCCAACCCCTACTGAATTTGCCACTTCAGCCTTTGCCTATGGATATGTGCGCCACTAAGCGGCAGAACAACAGCGGTCCGCAGTTGCACACAGTGCTCAGAATTGGCAAGTACATGCACTGCAGCAACTACAGCCACCAGCAGATCAACCAGATCAAATATATAGAACGCCTACTGTAGGCTTCAAGAAGCTATTTGTATTCTCCTAGTGGCTATTTTCTATCCAAGTATCAAGGAGCACACTACTATGCCCAGATGAATGAACTGAGTTATTGCCTAATGAATCCAACCAACCCCTACTGATTTTGCCACTTCACTTTTGCTATGGATAGGTGCGCCACTAATCGCAGAACACAGCGGTCGCAAGTCCCACTACAAATTGCTCGATTGGCAGTACATGCACTGAAGAAACTACATCCACCAGCATATCAACAAGAAATCAATATATAGAACGCTAACTGGTATGCTTTCAAGAGCTATTTGTATCTCCTCTGCTTTTTCTAGCCAAGTCTAAGGAAGCACACTACTATGCAGATGAGATGACACTGAGTTATTGCCGAATAAAATCCAACCCCACTGAATTTTGCCCTTCAGCCTTTGCTATGGAATAATGTGGCGCACTAAGCGCAGAACACATCGGTCGCAGTCTCACTACAAATTGCTTCAGAATTGGCAATACATGCACTGCAGAAACTAGAGCCCCAGCGATCAACCAAAATTCAAATATATAAGAAACGCTACTGTAGGCTTCAAGAACTATTGGTATTCTCCTATGGCTATTTTTTCTAGCCAAGTATCAAGGAAGCACACTACTATGCCAGATGAAGGGGAATGAACTGAGTTATTGCCTAATAGAAATCCAACCCTACTGACTTTTTGGCCACTTCAGCCTTTGCTATGGATTGTGGCGCCCACTAAGCGCAAAACAGCGGTCAAAGTCTCAACTACAATTGCTCAAATTGACGGCAAAGTACTCACTGCAAAACTACACATGCCAACCAAGTCACCAGAATCACATATATATAACGCTATCTGTAGGCTTCACGACTATTTGTATCTCCTATGGCTATTTTCTAGCCAATAGCAAAGGAAGCACCTAATTATGCCAGATGAATGACACTGAGGTTATTGCCTAAATAGAAATCCACCCCCTACTGAATTTTTGCCACTTCAGCCTTTGCTATGGATATGTGCGCCACTAAGCGCCATAACGACAGCGGTCGCAAGTCTCCACTACAAATGCTCAGAATTGCAAGGTACATTCACTGCAGAAACTACAGCCACCAGCAGATCACACCAGAATCAAATATAGAACGCTACTGTCGGCTTCAAGAATGCTTTTGTATTCTCCTATGGCTATTTTCTAGCCAAGTATCACAGGACGCCACTACTATGCCATATGAGATGACACTGAGTTATTGCCTAATAGAAATCCCACCCCTACTGAATTTTGCCACTTCAGCCGTTGGCTATGGATATGGTGCGCACCACCTAGAGCTAAAACACCAACGGTAGCAGTCCCCCTGCTAAATTCCCTCACAAAATGTAAAGATGCAAATTAAAATAAAAAAATAGAACGTTATTGTAAGCCCTAAGAGGGCTGGTTGGGTTCTTTGAGAATCAACTCCTGCCTAACATAATCTAATAGAACCCCTAACCTTTTCCCTGACCAGCATCAGCTCTCTCCCTATCGCATCCGAGACAAAATGATCCAGCAGCGCGGCAGCGGCTAGTCTATCCCATGGTCAACCTGATCTGGCCCAGCCAACACTGCTATCGACGTGTAAGGGTACCACGGTCAATGCTGGGTGGAGTGCAGGAGTCCTCCTGCTTGTGGATTGCTCTGTTTTCTGGCCGCCAAAAGCAAAAACTGCGGAGCTGCGGCCATTTTCCCTCGAGCGGGCAAGTATTCCGTGCCTAGCAACGAGCATTTCGAGTACCCTAATGCTCGACCGAGCATCAAGCTCGGACGGCATGTTCCGCTCATCTCTAAGATAGCAGTTAGGTCATAAGTAGAGATGAGCGAACACTAAAATGCTCGGGTACTCGTTATTCAGACGAACTTTTCCCGATGCTCGAGTTCTTCGTCTCGAATAACTAACCCCATTGAAAGTCAATGGTAGACTCGATCATTTTTTTTTCAGGGGACCAAGGCTCTGCACAGGGAAGCTTGGCCCAACACCTGGGAACCTCAGAAAGGATGGAAAACACCACGGAAATGGACAGGAAACAGCAGGGGCAGCATGCTGGATTCCTCTGAGGCTGCCTAATCGCACCATTATGCCAAATTATGGGCAAACAGCATGCCATTACAGAGTGACAGAATGAAGCTAGATAGCAGTAAAACCTCCAATAATTGACCCTGACACTATAGGGGGACGGCAGGCAGAGGCAGCGCATCAGGGCAGGCTAGAGAGTGGCATGTCGACTCCCTAAATGGCTCAGGCTTCAACCAATGGTGGCAGATAGGAACCAAGGGGTGAGCACGAAGCGCTCAATAATATCGGTAAATGATAAAAGTTTGCCAGTATCTTTTGTGGATTACACAGCAGGTGGCGACAAGTTTACATGGAGCCATGAAACAACCCCAAATTCTTCTGCCTGACACACTCGTTGATAAGGGACCATGTATGCTTAAGTTCATTGCCAGCTCGCTGCAATTGGCTTGCCAGTCTCCTTTCGAAATTAAAATAATAATAACCCTCATCCAGAAAGCTCCTGTATAATGCTGTCACCCCCCCTACCTCTCTCTCTTATCTCATCTATCGCCAACCCGTGCTCTTATATCCGCCATGATCTTAGATTACCCTCTACCCTAGTGCTGACCATCCCACTCCGCGTCCTCCAAGACTTGCTAGAGCGCACCAATTCTATGAATGCTCTGCCCGCCGGACTATCAGACTAATAACCTAACCTCCAGAAAAGTTTCAAACGTGCTCTTAAAAACCCATTTCTTTTAGGCAGCCTATAACACTCATTAACGCATGAAGTTTTAACTCTTCTACTAACCCTACTGTTTCGTCCCGCCCATCTGTTATCCAGCAACAAAATGCCCAGACTTCTCTGCAGTCCCTCCAGCACCCCTGGACCTGGTATATACGATGACGGCTGAGTGTTTCAAAGCGACAGCAATTCATTTATTATATTTTTTCTATTCCTAAGCAGAATTGGCTTTACCATTAAATATTCTTTCCCTCGTGTCACCCTCCCTCATCTTCATAAACCGTAAGCTCTGGGCGAGCAGGGACCTCACTTCTGTTGTTCCATCCAAATGTTGTGCTCTGTTACATTCATTTGTATTTGTTTTTCCTATGATTTTAAAGCGCTGCAGAATATGATACGCTATTAAATAAAGATTATTATTTTATGAGGCAGTGAACTAGTAGTAGATTACAGGTGCTGCAACTTTTTTTAGTTGGATCTTGTGATGGAGCTGGCGCTCTGCAGCCGGCGAGCTTTCGCCAATCCAAGCCCTGTTCTAGCTATCCCCAAACAGCACTTTCTAAGAACCTTTTGTATAATGATCAAGTGTGAGCGTCTTATAAGTTTAGGATATGCCGGTGAGGGAATGTAAACAGATGCGTAAGAAGCGCTGAAATAATATCCCTAAAGGTAAAGTTTGCCAGTATATTTTGTGGATTAACACAGCCAGGGTGGCGACAAAGTTTAACAACTTTGATGTGGAATGCCCTGTAAATAGTCTCGTGGCGGTTGTCCTTTTATCGCCTAGGCTCATCAGTTTCAGCACCGCTTGCTGTTCCGCTTAGGGCGACGGCACTGCTGCTGTGGCCCTAGAGCATACCGCTGATGGCTCCATGCCCACGGATGTAATTCGGAGGATGAGGAGGTGGGGAGGGGTGGGGAGGAGGTATAGAGGCTTTTTTGGCATAATGGTGCGTTTAAGCAGCCTCAGAGGCATCCATGCATGCTGCCCCTGCTGTTTCCTGTCCATTTCCGTGGTGTTTCCATCCTTTTCTGAGGTTCCCAGGTGTTTGGCCAAGCTTCCCTGTGCAGAGCCTTGGTCCCCTTGAAAAATGCTCGAGTCTCCCATTGACTTCAATGGGCTTCGTTATTCGAGACGAGCACTCGAGCATCGGGAAAAGTTCGTCTCGAATAACGAGTACCCGAGCATTTTAGTGTTCGCTCATCTCTATTGCATATACATACACATTCCATGTGGAATGGAGACTATTTAATTGCCAGCCTTCACTATCCCCCCCACACCAGCATACTGTGCCGAATTTACTAATAGGCTCTAGTGAGTCTCTTACTAAATCTGAAAGGCTGGGGCGTAACTAGGAGAGGCTGCGCCCCATAGCAGACTTCTTATTGGGGCCCCCATTTCCCTTACATAAATTATACACATCTGTACACATGTGATATATATGATCACGCACATTTATACACAAATGTATGTAACTTATATACACACACACATACAGTTCTACACTTATACAAACATATTAATAAGTAATAATTGTGCATATCCTTCATTCTTTAGTGTTTCAGGTCGGATGTCGGGCCCCCGGACACTGTGGGCCCCATAGCAGCTGTTATGGCTGCTACTCCTATGGTTACTCCCATGCTGAAAGGGTGGGCTGCTGCTCACTCCTGATTTTTACCAGGTTTGACTGGTTTCGTCAAACCTTGTCTAAAAATCAGATGCGGTGTACACAAGACAAATCCTCCAAAAAATATCTGGAAGTGAAATCTGACACCAAAAAAATACTTAAGAAAATTATTCCTGACAGAGAAAGTACTCTATGCACAAGTGGTGGTTTTTTTTTGCATATAGTACGCTGTTGTTTCTTGGATGACATGGTCCCAGGTATTTTTTATGGGCTTTATGCACTGGACAGGTGGTTTCCATGGCCCTGTGCAGGTTCATGCTTGCTGACTAATCAGTCTTTATTGTGAGAGTCATCAGCTGGTGATGGACCTTACAACTGATAAAAGTGGCCGGAAGGCATCTGCGGTTAATGTGCATGTGGCCTTACTGAAATAAAATCCACCCTTATTATTGGTAACTCTGCTTATCTATGCCAGTGAATATAGGAGAGGAATAAAAATAGCTAGTAATTAGGAACCTGGAAAATCTAGGTGACCCCTCAGCGGTTGCAAATGGACAACCATAATTGTATCACCTATGGTGAGAAACAATCTGGCTAAAACTGATGAAGAGAATTGACAGAAGAGGAGAATCAATGGCCAAGTGGAAAACTATTTTTAAAAAATGTATTTTTTTTCTTTAAACAAAGCTGGTAGCACTATTAGAGCCGGTAACACCATGGAAGACGAAGGGCAAGACAGAGAAATACATGAACTTGTTAAGCAAATTGACTATAAACATAGGGCTGAAAGACTTGACTAATTGATTTCCAATTACTGTAGTGTTCTGGAAAAATTAGCGCTGAAAACAACTCGAAGATCTGAAAAATACCCATTTTTAAATCACGTCCTGACATCTTTTCTCTCGATCTGTTCGGCCCTATGAACTTTTATTATATAAAACCTGATGGAAAATTAATTAGCCTTTAAAACAAAAACGGCTCAATTTAAGAAAAGAAAGTGTCAGTAAAAACAAAAGTTTTACATCGTTTGTATCGCCTCGATAACAAAATCTATTTAGGACTTTGTTTTGTCAAAGGAGAGAGGAAAAAGGGTTGGAACAGGCCAACCTACAAACAACTGAAAGAAAGGTAAAAAGCCCCTCGCCCCAATCACCCATGACCCCACAACTACAAATAACGGTTCCAGGAAATGACACAGAAGCCCAATAAGAAACGAAACAAAGCCAAGAGACGCTACCCCGCAAACACAAGTAATAAAGATAGAAAAGAAGGAAGGAGCAAACAGGAAGGTAAATAAGCCGCCGTGCATAAGGGAACAAAGAGGAACAGAAAAGAAAAAGATTTGTGTACTTTTAAAATTGATTTTTTTAAATGGGCCATATTATATAGGAGTATCAGATACAAAGTCCTTTACAGTAAAAAAAAAATAGTTTTTTTTTAAAGGAAAACCTACCATCGGGAATACACTAACGGGAGGTATTCCTGATTCCATTTAGTTTAATTCACATTGGAATGGCACCAAACTTTTATAGGGCAGAAAATAAATTTTATACGTTTTCTGGTGTCTAAAATACGCCTGCAGATAGGGACAGGCTGGCTTTCACGTGCAGAAATGAAGGGGCGTGGCCGTCGGAAAGGTGAACTCCGGCAAACTTCAGCGCTCAGCAGCGACACATAGTGGACATCGGGGCATGAGCCGGCTGGATCGTGACTGCAAATTGGACACTATGTACAATCTCAGAGGTCTTAATTACAAACATTACAGCGATACGGGGCTGCAAAATCAAGGGACATGCAGAACACGGGGCCCCCCTGCATGGCGGGAGAGAAGAGAAACAGCTGAATAGGCATAAGTAATGGGTAACGTTGGCAAGCGGTGAACACCAACGCCACTCCCCAACTGCAAGCCAAAAAACTAAACCCCCACCCATGGAGCTGCAGACATAGTAAAATTAAATGTTAATTACCGTTATTTTCCGGGCCATTAGGCGCACCGGATACAGGCGCAATCAGTCCGATGTGCCTCTATATGGAATGATTCCATATATAAGGCGCATCGGTACTATAGGAGCGAGGGTGCCAGCGGGCGGCAGAGTCCGGGGCGTGGCAGAGCGGAGAGCGGAGGAAGAAGGAGGGGGAGAACCGGAGAGGTTGACGGAGCGGAGAGAGGAGAGGTGCGCGGGGAAGGGCGGGTCCTTTCAGGTGGAGGATGGCAGCGGACCCTATTACATAGGTCCCCGCTAACGGAGACAGCAGATCTCCAGCGGGAAACGGCAGACAGACGTGCAGAAGTTGTTCGTGCCGCGTGGCTGCCAGTTTCCCGTGGAGATCTGCTGTCTCCGGGTAGCGGCGGACCTATGTAAGTAGGGTCCGCTGCCCTGAGGGCCATAAATAGGGAGCACCGGACTATAAGGCGCACTTTGGGTTTCTAAGGAAATCCTAGGCTTTTATGTGCCCTTATAGCCGGGGGAAAATACGGTAATCGGTAATATATTATATCCAAGAAAAAATGAGATGCCACTCAAGGTAAAATGTGAAAAAACGGAGGGAAGGCTTTAGTAGCCCAAGTGCAACTTTCAGACCCTGTTCCGGATCCTTTTCAAGCAATGTGATAAATCAACACTCAGATATATGGACACAACATCATTCGTCTGTGATCATAATCAGGTGCATTTATACAAACAAAATTACACTTCAAAACATAATATATGTGACACAGTGAAAGCTTCCTTGATATATAAGAAAACATACAGTAAATAACCATGGTAAACAGCCCATTCTTACCTCTTGTACTTGGTGAAATAATATATCTCCCCTGGCGTTCAGAAGTACAAAGGCGCGCTGTGAGCGTGTCCCTATGATGTCAGGGAGCCATCTACCTATCATATACCCCACAACGTAACACCTCCTCCTTCAAAACATGCTGCGACACTTTGTCGTGCCGCAGAAAGAGAAATAGGCGTGCGCATAAAGTGTCCACAGCATTGTTTGAAGGAAGGAGGAAGGAGGTGGTTACAATGTGGGGTATATGATACGGTAGATGGCTCCCTGACGTTCATAGGGACACGCGCAACATGCCGCCCTTTGTCTTCTGAACGCCGGGGGGAGATAATATTATTTGTCCACCAAGTTACAAGAGGTTTAAAGAAATGGGGGCTATTACACGGGTTATTGACTGATGTTTCTTAATATATCAATGGAAGCTGTTCACTGTGTCACATATATGAATGTTTGAAAGTGTAATTTTGTTGTATAAATGCACATGATATATCACATGACTTTATGAGTTGCCATATGTAGGAGTGTGTTGGATTTATCAACATTGCTTTTGAAAAAGATTGGACAGGGTCTGAAACGTTGCACTTGCGGACTAATAAAGCGGCCATCGTTTTTAACATTTTACCTTGGAGTGCAGTCTCATTTTTTCTTGGATATATTGGTCTGGTGTGTGTGTCAAGACCAGGAATTGGGGTTTGCCACCACAAAATTACTTGGCAAATCTTGGTGATGCTGGCCTTTCAAACATGTTGTGTACTATATTATTCAGTTAAAATTCAATAAAAGGACCGGCACTCACTGATACCATCCACAATATTAGTGTACAGGACAAGCAGACATGTGAGGACGGGGGGGCCGAGGGCCGATACGGGGTAACAGGCCATTCCGCGTATAGCGCTTTGCAAAATCTGTTGTCTGAATCAGTGAACAACGCCACGCCCCGGATTTGTTCGCATGACAGCTGGCACTGATGCGACCACAATCATGATAACATGTGCCAAAAACCGGGCGCAAAACGGCGCCCCCAAACTGGAAATTTCGGGGAGAAGCCGATGGAAAATGTAGCCAAATGGGACTACAAGTAAATGTGCCCCGTAGTATGCACTATAGATAAGAGTGCAAAAATTGATGTTGTATTATACTATGTGCTTATATGATTTATATATATTGTATGTGTGATGAATAAATGATGGTTCTACTGTTGTGTTATAAATGTATGATGTTATACTGTATTCATGCTTGTATCAAATGTATATAGAGTAGATAAATGGGTTTGCGTAATGAGTGTATAAAGGTTATAATGTATGTAAGAGTGTATAATTGCGGGTATATGAGGGTTATATATTAATATACATATCATATATGAATGGTGATCGTATAAACATGTTTGTACAAATGTCGATATTTTTTAAGATCAAGGCATTGGGTCCAATGCCGAAATCTGCCAGGGACCCAAATCCTCTCTAAATTATGACCTCTTGACAATCTTTTGCTCAGCTCCTCCTGCTCTATAACATACTTACTTAAGAGAGACACTATGTACATCTGATACTCTCCCCTGCTCTATAACATGTTGCCTGCACTATGTACCAATGTACTATGATCCTACTGCTCTATACATGCTGATGGCACCGTAAAATGAGCAACGGAAAGATGTAAATGACCTTCATATCCTGCCCCCATCTTCAACATTACAAAACTTAAGGTAAGTGGCCAACTCCTTTATTGTATATTGTGATGACAGCCCTTAATAGACTAAAATGGGACTTAAATCACTATTGCTACGGCAAAACGCCTTACCTTCAATAACTTGACTGCTTTGTACCAAGTAATGTTAAAGGAAAACAAATGGCTGGGCTCCGGAAGAGGTAATGAAGCCCCGGTCGTCCGGGGCTCGAATTCTTCGGATACGCAGATAAATTTCACAGATCTTTGACTTTAATTGGAGAAAATGAATTAGACCACTGGCATTTTGTAGTGCCGCCATTTTAACAATATTTTTCAAGAGACTGCGAGGGCATATGGGACTAATTTATTCCGACTGGCAGAGCACATTGCGAGATAATTACATTCTACATAGAAAAGACTAAGGTAATCACAGCTTTCATAAAACATGGAGAATAGAGACGGACAATTGAAAGAGAAAAATCGTACTCATAATCAAGTAACAATGGGAGGTCAAAGCCAGGAAAAAAAACAACACATTAATTTACCCCTTCTGCCGCGTCGTCCGGTTGTTTAGCGCCACAGTCATTTCAGGTGAATGGCTTTATGTTGCGGCAAAATGAAACGAAAAAACGGCTGCAGTTTAATGTTAATCTGTTCTTTTATTATTGACGACTGCTTGTAGATGTCTATCTATCATTAGGATGTATTCATTTCCATGTAAGGTTTACGGTAAACTAAATGAGCCGTACGGTGTTATTATTGTTTTTTTTTACTTTTCCACCAATATTTCCGAAAACACCGGCCCAGTGGTGATAATGATCCGAGGAAGCAGGGAAGGATGGGAGCTGGTTGTTTCTGTAGCATTTTGTGAGACACAAAAATAATTTCCTTTAAATTTTTGGTAAAGTAATTGAACAAAACAGAATATAATTCAATACAGTATTGTCTTACTATTTATTATGTTTCCAGGACTTGGCTAGACGATAAGAATAGAAGAAATCTCATAGGAAAATCAAAATCCACCCTGAAAGGGGATTACGGAAAAAAAGCGCTAGACTAGGACTTCCTGGGTGGAGTTTATTATTTTTCCGTTCCAGTAAAGGGGTTGTACCAAAAGTTTTGCATGGTATCCCCTATAACAATCGATCAGTGAGGTCATATTGCTAGGACCCAAAATCACAAAAATGCACCATCTTAAAACGATTGGAACAGCAGGACAAAGGAATGCTTCCTACCATACTCCATTCAAAATACTGTGAATGGGATTACCTGAGCGCCTTGTGCTCAGCAATATGCAACATTCTTCTACTAATGAATGGAAGAGTGGCCTCTGAATGCAAGTCAAACCTACTGCTCCTCCAATGAGAATGAAACTGGATATTCCTTCTTCCAGATATCCAGAGATGGGGGGCGTTTTTGTGATTGATGGGGGTCCCCAGTAAGTTTTCATATATGGAGGTCCGTCTATTTATTAATTCCACAGTGCCGCATAAACCATGGGTGATTTCAATGTCCAATGTATACCATTACATAAAAAACACCATCTACCATACCCACAGCATGCTTTCTCTGGCATTCCTTCCCCAAAACCTATCCATCTGTGTGTTCAATTGCCATAAAAAGAGTTATATAAAGATATACAGAGTTCATAACATTATTACAAGTGGTGACCCAACTGTAAGAAAAGAGGGGACGTGACAAAGGAGGGTTTTTATAGTCCTCTCCTTCTTTTGAACCCTTTGCATACTAACCTCCCTCCCTACCACCCTCCCCACCCTTCCTTCTCCTCTCCCGCGTCTTATTCCTTACTTCCCTATACCTCCCCTTCTGCCCAACCCCCCCCCTCTAACCCTCGTTCCTATCTCCTCCTCTCTCCCCTTCCTCCTCCCTCGCTTTCCACGTCAGTCCTAACCTCTCACGCCATCCGTGCCTGGGGATGGTACTGGCGTTATTTTCCTCGCTCCAGGCACTAAAAATAATACTATGCAGGTGTGAACCAAAGCCTCTTTTTTTGGTAGAATCCTGCATGCCTCCAACAAAACAAAGAGGCTGACAATCCATAAGGTTCAGGACTGAAGATGCACAGAATTTTCAGTCTGCCCTGGGTGTACAACTAGCAAAATAAGCCAAATTGTAATTGATAAAATCATTTCCCGGCGTAATCTTTCCATGTGCATTTGTTTTGTTGTCATCTTTCCCTTTACTCCCTGTAGTCGAGGTGTTCACTCCTCTGGGACGATTTTTTTCCATAGGAGCTCTTAGGACAATGATTGAAGGGACGAATTTAAAAAAAGGCAGAGTTCAGTAAATCAATGAGTTTGGGAGGTGTAATAGCAGAGCCAGCTACATTAAAATGCAAAGTCACTGGGGTTATTTCTTAATAATCTGTAAGTCGAAATATTCTGAGTGATGAAGGGGACAGTTACCTTTTTGATTCTCCAGGTCAAAATATCCTTTCGTGTCATTCTCCGAAAAAAGAAGCTTAATAAACAAAAATACCGCCGTGCTGTCGCCGGGTCAGGGCCCGTCCCTATTTAGTTTTCATTTGAAACCCATTATTCTATTAAACAAGATACTTGGAGATCTTCCTGTCTGTCGGTTACACAGGCCAATAATTATTTTTAATCACTATGACCTTTCATCTGCTCCCAGGTTACATCAACGAACAGATATGAAAATAATGTGTGAAATACAAAGACGTGTAGAGGACCCGTCATTTCCCTGACATCTTTGTAAATAAATGGATTCTCTATAAAAAAGACTCCAAATCGATGTGCGTCCCTTTGTTGTAAGCCCCAAACGGTAGGAATCAATTTCACAAGTTGTGCTTACATTTCCCTTGGCAAATAGGGTGTGTCACAGTGGTCTGGGGACTCTCAACATTGAGTGGACTTGTCTGTATCTGTTTAGGAAGAGTTTAAGAAAGGCAGGGAGAAGAACGTTCAGGGGGTTATTTACTTACATAACGTGGTCATTCTGTAGTGTTATGATAAAGCCATCGCCCGTCTACTGCCCGCTCACGGCAAAGCCTCTTCTGATGTATCGATCTTCGGGCAAGCAGGCGTCCGGCAACTTTTATATAGATGCAAACTTTTCAGGTCTGATGTTCGCTGGCTATTAGTAGTGTGCACGGGGTGTGGGGCGGAAACACCCGCCACCTGCCGGTTAACTCTGCCCCTCCATGCCCATTGGCATGAACGCTACCATAAAGGGAAAAAAAATAAGGACAATTCTGGCGGTGGGTTCACAAGAAAATCTGATTATTTGTGACTTGCATGCCAGTTTTCTAATAAATTTCTCCCCAGTAGAGTAGTATTGTGTGAGAAAAAAACTTTGGCACTCTAAAGGATGTTGTTTGAGACTCACCACATTTGGTTGTGCCAATGTAGCAAACAAACTCTAGTTAAAGAGGACCTGTAGCCAGGTTTTTACCCTTTATAAATCACTAGTGCCCTCAGGTAGGGTATAAAAATTTCTTTCTAAAGTTTGCCTCTTTATGTGAAATCTCCACCTGTTAAACTATAAAAAAAAAAAAAAATCTTCCCAATTTAGGCAAATTAGTTTCTTATCGCCTCATTTTTACATGAGATTGTATCATGCTTTGATGTTATATTAAAGATTAAAAATATACGTAATCTTCCAAATTGATTCAAGGCATACAGGCTATTAAGAATAGGCAGAACTTGATTTTTATTTATGCTTGCATTACAACTAGTTTTTTGCTTTTAAAAGAAAACATAGTATAGAAAACCAAAGGTTAGTGGTCCAACATGCAGAAAGCCCCTATCTACGGCCACGACCCTAAAACTACTTGAATAATGGACTGTAATTCGAAAAAATAATAAAAAACCCGAGGAGTGTCCATAATTGCGGACTTTGGGGAAAGGTTTTTTTGTAGGTAATTGGTAGATTTCACATTAAAGAGAGGAAATTTAGAAACAAGTTACATGTCTACCTACAAGAAGGGGCTGGTTGGTAGTTTAGTGTGGTAAAATCTCTGTGCAGGTCCCTTTAAGGTGATTTTATGTGATGGAGGTGAGGCCCCAAGGGAAAATCAAAACATGGATCAGTAGACACCAATGGTTCTGGATCATCAATGGGAGAAGAGTTGCGGAGCACGGGCCGGGCGGCCTATACAGGTATTCTGAGTGGGAAACTGGCGACAAGCATGAGCAAGTAGTGGCGCAACTCTGTGGGTCCCTCAGTGGCACACATGCCCCACCCTTCCTACTGCGGACACACTGACCCCCCTCCCCCCCCGCTCCCTGTGGATTATACACTGACCCCCCTCCTCCCCCTCGCGGGGAAACACTTGACCCCTCCTCCCCATCCCCGCAGACACACTGCCCCCCTGCCACCGAATAGGACTGCCACCCCCCTGCGGACACACTGCCCCATCTCTCCCCTGAGGACCACAAGGACCCCTTCCATCCCCCGCGACACACTGGAACCCTCCCCCCTCGTGATGATGATTTTGATGAACTTTGATGATGAAAACAAAAAAGAACTCACCTTTCCCTGGTTCCCCCGGAGCACGCCTGCTCGCATCTGTCTTTGGGCCTGCGGCCTCCCCGTATGCGCCGGCCCTGAAGCCGGACACACGTGATTCTGATGCCGTCACCATATGCGCCGGCTTCAGAGAGTCGCCATACCATGCGGAGCGCCGCTTTTGGGGACTCAGGACAGGTGATCTTTAGAAAAGTTTAATTGATCTGGATGGTGATGAATTTGATACCAGTGTCTTATGCGACATGCGTACAATTGATTCCTCCAGCAACCCCGGGGCCCCAGCACTGACCGGGTGGGCTGGGTGCTGGTGCGGGGGGGCCTGAGGGGAGGCTAGGATTCATAGCCACCACACCAGTAGTAGGAAGAATGAGATTAAATGATATAAAGGACTTCATTGGTGGTTTCAGGTGCACAGTGCGTTTCGGGGCTACAACAGCAACCCCCTCTTCTCAAGTACAAAATCCATGAATGTTTGTCTTAGTCAGAGAAATTCCAAAACAGTAGAATAATAGAATAAAAAGATATCCAAAAAAAAATCTAGTGGGTGATTTAATATGCGTGCCACTCCAGAATTCAGACTTCAAAAATTTTCCAAAAAGGACCTTTTTATTTTTGGGCATTATGGTGACATTTATGTAACAGGTGGACATTTTTATGCCTTCAGTTCCTTTGAGTAGTGGGTGGAAATTTGGCACAGTGAGAGACTGTTTAGCCAAACTGAATATTGTATTGAATCTCATTCCAGCATGTAGGCGCCATAGAAAGTAGAATAACAGCATTTAGTTGACCAAGTTTATAAGAATAGTACAGGAAAAAACAACTTTCAAAAGATCTCTAATTCCTGCACCCCCATAATTCACAGGTTGAATTGTTATAGTCAAGGGGCAAACAGTCAAGGTCTGTATAGGACCATATACACTTTTGTTTCACTCCATCCACCGATGAATAGTTTTAAGACTGGCCTAACAGAGCACAGACAGTAGCTATTTAGGGTACAGACATAGCATTCAGTGCTGACAAGGCCCAAAGGCCACCCTGCCATAGCCAAACACAGCAGTATTAAAAATGGAGCACGGTGGGTGGTGGTCTCTGGTAAAGATCTTGCATTAGGGTTCAGGAGCTTCAGGTTTCACCTCTGTTGCACAAAATTGGTGCGAACATATATTTTGTATTGTTGATATGTTGTCAGAATTACAACTCCAAGGCTCCATTTGGGAGCCACAATAATAACTTAGCAACTTGGGCTAAAATTATCCTCCAAAATGACCTCTTGTCATAATCACATGGATTTCTGCAATTCACCTTAACACGAACTTAAGTGTAAAGATCAATTGTACACAGTATCTTCAATTGGCTTCTTCTAACCATTCCTGGCATGGGTGTAGCTAGGTGTTTGCTCGGAGAGCTCAATGCCAAAATTGAAATAACAAGTGTACATTAAACTATGTGGACTGAAAAGGCCAAAGGTGATGAGCAGTTCTAAATCTATTATTATAGGACACCTTTTAAGTCTGAAGACATAACAAGAAAGCAATGGATTGCAGTATAAGTCTAGCGCCTTCCTCACTGACCTTCACAGGTCTGGACAGGTAGTTTATGTTATTTTGCCTGCACTCCCTTATTACTTTGGTTCTATATTTGTGTTGATGTAGAAAAAGTAGAATTTATTCATAATTAATTAATTGTAAATAAAACTTTACAAAATATACCTGTTCCATGTTGACTTACATACAAATTTAACTTAATAACAAACCTACATAACCTATCTTGTACTCAGACTGCCTGCATTATTATTATTATATACAGGCAGACCCCAGGTTAAGTTCTGTAGGTTTGAATTTGTATGCAATTCAGAACTGGTATGTTTTGTAAGTATAACTCGTGACACTGTATTTTTTTCTGTCCTTGTGACAAAAGGATTTTTAAAATTCTGGTCTATCATGGGAACATGAATTACCAATTAAGCTTCAATATAAACACCTTTGATAACTCGTATATTGACAATTGCAGCCTGGGGATAAAGTTCAATAAATTATCAGCATCTAAAAGTCTTTGCTAGAGGTCACAGAGATCGGTTTGTGTCTAGGGTTGGTCTGTAAGTTGGGTGTTCTTAAGTCGGTGATGTCCTGTATTGTATTTATTATTATGTAATAGATTATAATGGAAGAGGGGGTCATGCAGGTCTATGCTGACCCTGATTTCAGACTTTTGAAATAAAAAATACACATATATACATACATACATACATGATTTTTATTTTAATTATTACAAATATCCATCAAGTTTTTGAGACACACATGTGCTGCTTAGAAAAACATGGAAAGATGTGTATAAAAGTATTTCTTCCTGTATGTAGCTTTACTTTAAAGTATCACCGCAGAGCTACTGTTTACTTGCACCTTCTAGTTTTATGACCAGAAATAACAGCAAGTAAACAGAACATTTCTCTTCTACACGAAGACAGTTAAATACAGTTTAGAAACCAATCAGCCGCTTCTCTGTAAAAAATATAAATACTGGCGACAGGTCACAATCTTGTGGTCGGCATTGAAAAAAAAATGGAATATGCCATTATATGTCATTAACATCTGTTATGCCAACACACATTAGAAATGTAGAGTATACGTAATAACGCATACACTTGGCCAATGTAGGAAGTATATGCTCCTTTCCATGACGCCGACAAAGCCTTCTGCTCGAATTCTTGAACGAATACAAAGTTCAAAGCTTAACAAGCACAATGTAATATGTCAGACTGGGAGCACAAAACCATTTGTACACATGACTGCCAGGAAAGGTCTGCACTTTAAAGGACTCTATTGTATTTCAAAGGGTCTGTAGTTGGCTGTGAAGTGAATTCATACTTAACCAGTAATCCTTAAGGTGAGGAAAGTCCATAGAAAATTTTCTATATGATCCTTTCCGCTGTCTATTGAAGTTATCTTAGTCCAGCACCTGGCAAAAACCCAAATATAACTATTCCTTAGCTTTGTGTAAAAGCTAGGATTCTATCCACACTCATGTAAGTTATGGTAACATTCATTGATTAAGGAGTCAAATCTGAGATTTACGTCTCATCCACAATTATGTACTTAAGTGTTAAGATCAATTTAACATTTGTACATAGTAGCTTCTATTGGCTTCTCTATTGTACGGCATAGCAATACAGCACTCACATCGATGGATGACGCCTTACCATTCCTCCTTATGCCTCCATATTCCAACATAAGTCAAAAACATCTCTGTCTACTGTAGCTGGGGTCACGCACTGAGCAGAATCGTGTCAGGAGACGCCATTCTGTAGCAATTCCGACCATGTTGGAAACCAGACTTTTTGGCTTACACCCTAAATTTGCCTGCAGGAGGGGTCAAGTTCAAACTTTGGTGGGATACTCCATACACAAGCAGAATTGACTAATTATATATGGGACAACCAGATGTTGTCTACCGAGGTTTATTTCCACCCCACCTCCTCATCAATGTGTATTGGTAGTTGGGAGATATTCATTCCTACATTTCCTCCAAAAATACATTTTTCTAAAAGTTTTTGGAACATTGGTTTATCTGAATACTTTTTTTATAGTGCACATTCTGCTTTGGGCCATGGTATTCTTGGCCAGTCCCGCAGCTTAGGCTTAACATCAGAATGTTGATCTTGCCAAAATCCAATATCCAGTATTCAATGTGACCTGCAGTACTGATAACATAATACTTTCTGGCCCCTGTAGGATGGAACCATGGATAAAACCCAACATTTTTTACAGTTGGAAAGATTTTATACATGATAAACCTTTTATTGTATGAAGCCTCTACAATTTTAGTTTACTTTAGTTAGTTTTAATTTTAGAGCTGAAATAACTTTACCAACCCTGTTTTCTCAGAAATAATAATAATAATTCTTCCTTTATTTATATACCACACACAGATTACAAAGTGCTGCACAGTTCTTGCCAAATCAGTCCCTGTCCCCAATGGGGCTCCCAATATAAGCAACCTCACAGTATGTTTTGGAGAGTGGGAGGAAAGCGGAGGACCCGGGGGAAACCCACGCAAACACGGAGAGAACGTACAAACTCTTTGCAAATGTTGACCCTGGGACTTGAACCCATGTCCCCAGCGCTGCAAGGCTGTAATGCTAACCACTAAGCCACCGTGCCGCCCAATTTTGCACTACAACTTCCATTCTATCACTACATGTGCAATATATGCCCACATACAGTTATTGTATGCTCTGGTAGTAGAAAAAAACATGCCTTTTTTAAATAAGATACATAGTAAAAAAAAAATCTATTTTCTTAAACTCTGACCCAAGTCTAAAGATAAAGCGGTTGGCTATAAAATAACAGCAGTAATTGTTTTCTTGACAGTAAACAATAAATGTATGGGCAGGATAAGTGTGGGATGGATTCAGAATTGGATTTACGGAATGTCATAGTCAAGGAACAAGAACTCCCATCAGCTGTTGACATGAAACATTGACTTCATACCAAGACAGGCTGAGTAGAGCGAACGTGACCGACCCTGAGCCGCATATAATGAACATTGCTGTGACACTTACACCTGTTCAAAGCCACCAAGTGACAGTGATGTAGGGTCGGACAATCATACTGGGCACAGTGGTATAATCCCAGGAAAATCCCTGATACATGTCTTCAATAAAAGGATGTTTTGGTTTATTGGGAAATGTTACCTCTAAAAAGCTACATTGGATATATATTGTCAAGATTAATGAGTCTTTTAACTATTAACCAGTTTGGCTTCTTGGTTGCCAGTGAAAGGGGTTAAATAAACCAAGGAACTACATATGACCTTATAACTTCTTATGCCCCATCAAGTTATGTCATTCTCAAAGGAGAATGGCAATAAAAAAAATCAGATATATATCATGGTATTCTTCTTCAAGAAGATTATGTGAATAATTTTGACAGCTAAAGTGCATGTAAGATTACTGTATGGGATTTACATGAAAGACACATACTTCTGCAAGACACTGAAGATCTTTATCCATGTGACTACAAATGAAGATTCCAAGGAAGCATGAAAATGGCTCCAAGGGTCTGAAACATTATGGGGCACATTTAAGGTTCAAACTGGACTAAGTGTGGCTTGTCTGTGTATGATGCAGGGTGCGCCAGATTCATGATTTCTGGTGCCCTTAATTCATGAATCTAGCGCTCCCCGAACTGGGCCAACAGAGTGCACCACTTTTTTCTGGTCTATCTTTAACATGGTACATGTGACACACTTCTGTCGGCCTTGCATGGCGCACGGTCCACCTGAGCACCGGAATGCCCCCTACTTTGTGTTGCATGATGCCTTGTGCAGCTGCGCCACAAAAGGGCCGTGTGCAACACATTTGTGATGCAGACACTTCTTAAATACCTGTGTAGACAGTTTCAACTAGAAAGAACTTGCAAAGTCCAACAGAAAACTGGCACAAAGCCCATAGTAAATATTTCCACTGTTGGTCAATAAAGCAATCACTATTTATTGGAGTACTACATCATTTGATTCATTTGTGGTTTACATGCACCTTGGAACTGGTTTGTTTTTACTATATAAAAAGCATCTGTCTATAAGACAATCACAGTCAGCTTCAACATTTTGCTTCTTTTGGAGTGCTGGTCTCCAGTAAAAATAAGTTGACCTGATGGTCAGGTAATGGCTGTCTGACCCAGACATTTTCCTGGATGAGCGTGTCCCTTTGGCAAATCATAGCCATGACTTATTGCTAGGGGCATCAATTTTCCGGATTGGCTATTTGGCTACCAGTCCTGCACTATGTCCGGGTCAGAAGGCCAAACCCAAACCAACTATTGGGTACGCTCATCTCTAGTCACAAGTTGATATTTGGGGAAAACCCATAACAATTACAACAAACAAAGGCACACATCTCTTTGGTTCTTCTAAGCCTACTTTCAGAAGCCCACTGACAGCTATCATTGAACAATATTAGGTCTGTGGACCACCATACATTATCTAGGACCCCTCTCTTGCATATCTTTAGTAACCTGTCTTCAGTACATCATTGTCAATGGAAGAAACAAGTTCTGAACTAAAGAACTATCTAATAATAAGATTCATGGCGAGTTTAGAAATTTTGTGACTTGTCTGTGTTTCATCAGTTCAAAGCGTTTAGCTTCCCAATGAAAAGTTTTTGACATGCCAAATGTAAAAGTTCTTCTTTATTGATTCTTGGCATAGACTCCATCCGGTGTACAAAGAATGGTTTTGTCTTCAAAAGAATGTGGGGTTTTCCCACCAGAGACATATCAATAGGTGGTATATACTGTGCATAATAGGCGGGGGTGCCATATCTGTGATCCTACCTACAATGAGATCCCCAGTTAGGTGGCAACGCATTCAGAGCATGACTAAATATGGCCACACTGCTCTTACCAATCCAGTCTATGGGAATTACTAGAGCCACCAAGCAAACATATCCGGACACCTCCCAATTAAATGACCATTAGTCGACTAAGCTGGCAGAAATGATATAGTCTAGCATGTCAACAGTGATTTAATGGTTCGCCAGTGTTCAGGTATCCACCCCCCCCCCACCCCCAACTAGAAACACCCAGTTGTCAATATATTTATATATTTCTACAAGAATAGTTGATACGTCATGGAAGATAAAAGTTTCACCATAGAATAGAAGCTATAAGAGGTCTTCTTTAAAGTGACCTAAATGGATCTGTGCCATCTAATACAGCAGGTACAGAAGTGGTGATTCAGAGGGCACTTAGCTGAAGCAGTGTGAGTCAGCACACATACAATACTGTATTCTTATCTACACGGGAAATATCAGAGTGACTGATCAAATGCAATAAGAAGCCTTATTGAGGAGCAATTATTAGAGGCTGCTAAGAGGGCTCTACTTATTGCTCCTAGTAACTTATTATTACATTCAAAGGCTTCTAGACACTGCGGTGTTATAGGGTTCATAATAGCAATCAATTACAGGAATTACTGAATGTGCTAAGATGCTGTGCTATTCCATCCAATAAAATACCAGGTCTGAGGATGGAACCCGACAACCCAGATACACTAAATGGCCCCCATCAGGCCCCATAGGGGCTTTTCAAGTGCTAGATCTCATCCTTCTGCCATTTTTGTTGTTCTGTTCCTAGGACAGCAATATAATAGTCCAGAATATTATTTGATGCAGGTTTTTTTTGTTGCAGTATATTGAGTATGTAGGTTAGAAGTCTATTCTTTTGGCATCGGTCAGGGCACTATGTACTGTGGAAGCTTTCCCCCGTGGCACACACTAAATTAAAAACTGTGTTGTACTTGCACAAAAAAAACTGTCCTTATATGAACAGTAATATCACTGTGTAGCTCCCTATTACTGAGGATATATACATTCAGCAGAGGTAGGGGATGGATGCAATATATTGCATCTGCCCCCCATTGCCTCCTATATCCACCACTGAGAAAATATGTCACTTAGCCTGACGGATCAACATGAAATGACACACCATGCTACATCATTCCATCCTGAGTTTCCCACAGTATATAACATATACTGTACAGATGGAGGCAAAAAGGAGGCATCTGTTTACCAGTATGTGTTTATGTAGTTATCCAACCTCCCAAACACATCTTCAGGACTTCTCCAGAATTTCACTGACTTTCTGGAATGCTCTACCTCAGACTATCAGACGATTACCCAACCATCAAAGCTTCCAGCTGATTGCTGGTTCAAGCAACTGCTTTATTTAACGATATATTATATAATTTTTATTCCGGTCCCTTATAAAGAATAGCTAGACCATTATATACCTCTTGTCTCACCCCTTCCTCCTCATAGATTCTAAGCTCTTGTGAGCAGGACCCTCTCTCCTATTTTTTCATATGACCGTTTCCCCCTGTAATGTCTTATATTATATGTCCCATATGATCTGTAGAGTGCTATGGAATATGATAACGCTATATAAAGATTAATTATTATCATCATGTATACGCCCAGTGTATGCGTCAAGGGTTTTCCTGGCGTATATGCTGAACATGTGCATAAAGAAAGGTGTTAAAATAACCTTATACTACACCAGATTAACCAACCAAATAAATGTGGTGAAGAATAAGACTAATTGTGCACTTTCTGTCTTACTTTAGGACAAGTGTCAACAGTGATACTAGAGTCATAGATTTTCTGTATGAACAGTAGCTGTCAGTATAGGTGACAGCAATCAACTCATACTACATTCAGTATGTGATAGCAAAGTCATCATCCATGACACACAATATGTACCTGGCGCTTAGAATCAAATGTTTCTTTGCTGCTATGGGACTAGTTGTAACATGTGAGCACCTACAGCAGGAATCGGCCAATGCTTACTTCAGCACTTTTACTAAACAAGAAAGTTAACAAGCATTCCTTCTCCGCTCCCACGTCAAGCTAATCAAGAAGAATATGCCATTTGTTATCTCACACCACCATTGCCTTAGAAACATACCAGGAGCTTGTGAATCACCGCTTACGTCTTCTATGCCAAGCTGGCATTCACATTAAAGGGGAAACTCATGCAAGGAGCAAAGATCAGGCATTAAAGACTAGTTACACAGGTGATCAAAGACAAGTCATAAATCTACGCAACCTTTATCATAATTTGGCCTACCTACAAGATAACCTATTTAATGGAGAGAGTTTTTTTAACATATAGGGGCACATTTACTTACCCGGTCCCGCGGAGTTCACGAAAGTGCATTGTCCTATGATCATGGACTCTGCCGCGATTCACTATGATCGTGCACCCGATATCCTACATGTGTCGCTTCCCCGCTCAGGTCCGCAGGAGTTCACCTTCTTCTTCCTAGTGCATGTAAGTGCATTGTCTTGCGACACAATTTGAAAGTTAAATCCCGCACTCCCTCCAAATTCCGACGGCACGGTCCCCGATTTCTGTTGCATGGAAGTTGCGCCACAATCCGATCGCGTGCGACACAATCCCAGCGCAAACCCCTGTTAAATACCTGTCAAAGCTGCGCAAATCCCAAAAACTGAACAGGCCGATGAAAGTGTGATCCGTGACCCTTAATAAATAAGCCCCATGGTCTTATTCATTTCCTGGCTTTGTGGCTAACACGTGAGGCCTGAGCCCCGACCGACAGCTGCACTCGGTAACTATGCAATATTGTGCTGAGATAAAGCCTTCCCATCAAAAAAGCCAGAATCCCAAGAAATTTGTTAGGCATTTTAAGAAATATAGACTCTTCATGCTGTCAAGACATCGGTATAAAAGCAAACATTGACTGTTTATACAGCTATGACCTCAAGATCACAACTCGGGTCCATATTGGTACAGTAAATAATTCACAGAATCTTGCAAATTTTTGAGATTAGTTGCTAAAAGTAAAGAACCTCTTCTACTATGTCATCTAACCATGATAACTTATACAGCCACTCTAACAATGCGCTCCCCAAGGGCTGATCCGTTACCGCAGCTGCAGCGCTATGTTTTGTTCACCAATGGATCAGGGACCAGTACAAATGGCAGAGTATTTTGATATTCCAGAAAGGTTAAAGAACTCATTAAGTCATCATTGCTTCATATATTATTTCTAGATGAGAAGAAAGAGAGGAAGCAAAAACAATCCATTTTCCTGAGGATGGAGATTATGACAAGGAGAAGTAAGTGCCCTCACTAAGCATATACATCGCAGCTGCAGAATTTCTATGACAAACCTGGAAAGTATGTTATTTCCTTACTACGATCAAAGATAACATAGGCGGATATTCGGATCTTCAAAAACTACCCTACTGGTGTAATAATGGAGCACCCAATGTGTTATTTCTGGTTGATATTTAATAAAATATGTTTTATGACTATTTATACACAGACAAAAACATTATTCTTCATCCATGCACCACATTCTACTACAAAATATGGGGAAACAGCTAAACACAATAAAGATCATTAACACAATAAAGATCATTTTAACCCCTTACTTTACAATGTTACTCAGTTTTATTGCTGTTTTAGCTCCTATGATTCTCTCGGCTGCCAAGAGCAAAATCCCTCTCTTAGCAGACACATTAGGATCCATCTGGTTCTGTGGGGTGACAATGTGGTTACAATATCAGTGTACAGATGTATATACACTTTCATCTGGCTACTGACATTGTACTAACATATTGACACATAGAAACAGAGATGAGACAGATCAGAGATGCATGATATACCTATTAGACACAGGCTGACAGACTTTTACACTGTGAGCACTGCTATATCAGTAGATATGTGCCTACCTCCCCCTTCCCCTGGATCACTTATCGGCTTGTAGTTTGTAGTCTGCAGCCTCTCTCTCTGCGCACGGTGTGCTGACAGAAAGTAATCAGTGAGTGTCTCTGAGCTCCGTGCAAGGGGCGTGGCTACAGGCACACAGCAGAGAGAGACAGAAATCTCATCTGCATGCTGTCACATACAAATCCAAGATGGCAGCCCAACCCTTAGTCACAAGTTACAGGGTCGTGTCGAGGGACAACTTAAATTGTGTACACCAGGACTGATAGATACCGGTTGGACCTATATCTGATAAATTCTGCACGTTTGTTAATAACAGTGAATTAGAGAAGGTGTTATTTTGTTATCATGAGTACATATAAGAAACTTGTCTTCATGGGAATACCCCTTTAAGCCCTAACAGCACCTAACCTATCCTTTGGTTCTCAAGATTGATAAACCCTCAGCAGACATGTTTAGCTTTCCCCTTTTATATGCTGACCATACTTTAACACTTGATCAATGTTTTTTTCAGTGAAAAAAAACCTAAACAGAACAAAATAACACATAGCGTATTTAAAGGACGACTTTTATTACATATTATTATCATATATACATTATTATTCCTGGAAGTAGCTCCTAAGCTGTGGTTTCACCTTAAGCTGCTTACCCTTACAGACAATGCTACTTTGTGGCTGCTGTAGACAATACATTCATGACATTTACTAACCTCATATTCACTCTCTAGTCCTGACCCCTAACCTCATTCCCAAGAGCCAAAATCTGCTGTAACAGAACTGAGTACATGCAGTAGGGTCATTTCACCTGCTTTAATATAACTTTGGTGAGCGAGACCAGACAGACTTGTGATTTACCCGGCAACCAAATAAACAAAGGCGCCATTCATTGCAAGGACAATGTCAGCCTTTTCCATCATGTAGAGGGAACTGAATGAAGATTATTAGCACATTGGTGCTTATTGGGATAGATGAACCCTTAGAATTTGATTTAACTCTCACTCACCACAGATAAATGACTCAGAGAGCAACTTAGAAAGAACAGATTGTAATCCTTAGAAAGGAGCCTTATTAGATTGCTTGGTTACGGAATGAAATTTTCCATTACAAGAAAAAATGTATACGGTAATAATGAGGTCAGGCTTAAACATCGATCAATCTGAAAACATAAAATTCTTATACAAGAAAATACATAATTGCACCATAACCTGAAAGTACTACTATGGAGGCACTATCCAGGGTTATTAATGGATGGCCTATCCGTAGGGTCAGGGAAGGTCACAATAAATATTTGTATTTACTTTGTCCCCACTGAGAAAGTTTCCTGAAACGAGAAGCATTCCAACATCTGCTGGGCCTTTTAAGGATGTCCTCAAGAAAGAAAGTGGCACTAGTCCCAAGAGTAGGACATTTCAGCTTATCTTTGTCTTAAGTGAGATCGGTAACCAAATCTATGGTCGCCTAAGAGCAGGCCTGTCATATTGTGAGGAACAAAAGACAGTTTTGGTTCAGCTTTCCATGGCTTCAGAACAGATTTGACTATTCCCACACATCTGTTATTTTGACATCTGTATTTTACAATAAGGGCAATAGAAAGTATCAGCAGCCATGTCCATGAACTACCTACTGATATATGCTTGCCTCCACTGACCACTCTGCTTCCTGAAGACATCAAGTCTAAACGACTTATAAGATGATATACCTATTCCCTTTATTACCTGGCTAGATCGCAAGATCGAATATTCAATCGCTTACACAATAGCAGAAAGCCAGTGGCTTAGAATGCGTAGGTTGAGAATTCATTCTTAATACTCCATTAAGCAAAAACTAAAGGATCCAGTTTTGGGACACCTACTGTTTCAAGAATACAGAACAAGACCTTTTCTTCTGACCAGAGTTTGTCCTTTCAAAATCTTTGAGAATATGTGGTTCAAACAAAAAAATTATGTGAAGCACACAGAGCCCCATGGAGAGGTCAAGTACTGTTTTAACTTGGCAAGAGACGACATTTAACAATTACACATTTTAGGTCATTTCAGCCTTTAGGGCCTGGTTAGCGAGAACATTTAGTTCACCACTGGGAATATATGGGGCACCATGCAGATCTACATGTTTACTTCCCAGCCAGATAGCAAAAACCACAAAGAGATCATTGATTAAAGATCTAAAGATGTCATCTTGATGCTTTAACAACAACTGTGACCAATCACAATCTTACTGTTTACATTCAATTTTCATTGGCCACTCCATAGGATAACCACCAAATGATATATAGACAGAATGCGAATATACAAAATATTGCCTACTTCTAAATGTGTATATTGAAGCATTTATAGAAACTCTTTACTGACCTTTTAACAAAGTTAGAATTTCCATAAGGATTTCTATTGGGGATAATACGTCAATCAGGTTTGTTTGCCATTTAGGGTCGTTATCAGGGAACTAATAAAGATAACACACAGGGATTTGGGAATGGAGGATCTTCCAAGACCTCCTTGAGTTTACCAGATAAAAGTTAGAAAATCAAGCTTGCTCCAATGTGATTTCTTTGACTTCCTCAGCTGACAATCAACATTTTGGTTGTATGGACTCTTATACAAAGCTGGTAGAAGCATTAATATTTTTCCGCTTTCCTATTCAATGGGAAGTAAAATATTTTTGGTAACAGCGCTTGTTGAGAAAGGGGACAGAGGATATGACTTTTTGGACAACTGTACGCTTGTGTCATCCATTGCTGATCAGAAACTGGTAGAACGTGCTGTGTATGCAATTGGAACTACCACATGGGTGTCTCCAAACGTTTTTATACCCTTTACATACTTTGATATTCTACAACACTTTGATTTTGGCTACTATCAAACAAAGTTAGGTACATACAATATATTCAGTGGGACTATGTAATATGGTTGTACTGAAAGTATAAATGGTAGTATGCATGATATGCCCACAACACGGCATACATCTGCCATGGACTACTACTACTGAGTGATTTGGAGAACTCCAAAATCCCCAACTCTTTCCATAATGGTTGACATTCCACCATCACACCCGTAATTCTTCCTTTGGCCCCCACCATTCCAATTTATTCATATTGACACCCAATATACTACTGTCAAATAGGAGGTCCTTGAATATCCTTTCCAGCCCAATCCTACCCTCTTAAAAAAAAGAGCCTAATTAGGATATTCTTTGCCAAAACGAAGGACAAAAACGTTCAAAATCAGTAAGTGGCACATTATAAAAGGTAATGCATGCTACATTTATCATATAATGCTTGGAAATATATTTCAAAACCCTAAGGTTTAGTAGAAGATCAACTACCATCATATTATGATAAATACGGCAGCTGATAATATAAACTACATAACAACTGAAAAGTTTTTTAGAAAAACATCAACCACACATGATCTCAGGAATAACGCTATCATTGTGTGTGGTCCTTATTGTGTCATAATTAAACATCAGTAATTATCATAGAAACCACAAGAGCAAATTAAGATTTTTTTTTTGCATACTAAATGGCAAAGTCCTTCATATTTTCCTAGACAAGTCCCACAGGCATTAGATCAGTAAAGGAAATCCCATTTCTAAGTATGCTATGCTGTGTTTGTTTTCTTAGTTTAGCAAATAGATGACTCATGGGTTTATTTTAACCATTTGTTATAAGGCTGCAAGGCTCAGGCTACATCCACATGTTTATGCCCTCTGTTGTAAGGATATGTCAGGAATAGGCACATACTGTGTGATATGCCATCCTCCCCTTCCCCCATAAAGCGGGAGGAAAAGTGAATATCAGCGGCAGCCAATGGTGTTTCCCCCAGTGATGTCACTTCCCTTATATGGACAGTGACATCACTGGGGACCTCCCTCCTGCTAAGCAACGTATACGCTAAGCACGGGTGCAATAAATTGCATCCTTCCACCATTGCCTCCGCTGATCATATACGTTGCACAGCAGGATGGAAAGATGTAGCTTGTGACGTCTTTCCATCCTGTGTTTTACACGGTATATGACATCTTTCAGTATATGTCTATGGATAGGCTCAAAGTACATATGGCGGAAACTTTCCTGGTGTATACCCTGAGCATCAAAAAGACTTTATGTGAGCCTAGCCTTAAGTGGCAGACAGAAGAGATGGTCAGTTCCTGTCTACTAGCAACACCTAAAAGTAATTCTCAAGTCATCCGTGTGACAAGTCTTTATCAAGTAAATGAGAGTTGAGCCAAGATTTTGATAGCCTGACGGAAATACTTCATGAATCACAGCCAACACTTATTAAAGTAATTATGCTGGACAAAAAGAAATCCTACAAATTGAGAGTTGCTTGACCAATCTAGTAAATGAACAATAGTAAAATTGCCTTCAGAACATGGAGACAAGCACCATCCATTGTAAAGAAGCCCAAACTGGTCAAGTGGAAATGGAGGTTTTTTTTTAGCCTCTTAACATTTCTCCTACATAGCAACTAGCATCCTCATTGTATACCAACCAGGTGTTACCACAACGACAACTCTGAATGGAACGTTCTGTCTGGAGGTAAGTTGTAACACTGAATATAAAATGACTTCCTAAGTTAATTTGAAGCCCAACGGTGACCTAATACTGCATCTTCCCACACATCAGACTTAAGAAGGCTAATTACATCAACGTTACCTTAAAGTTCCATTAATTGCGCAACTGAATCCATGGAGTTATATTTCTGCTTCCTTTCTACGTTGGACCATACTGAATATGGTAGAGTTCTCTAGTGTCCAAACAGCTGAATAGCATCTGGCACATGCTCAAATCAGAGACCTCTGGCTATATAATAACTTCTAAATATATCACCGCTGCAGGACATTTTGCCGCCCGAGTTTGAGTGTCACATTCTTCTTTTCTATTTTGCTGACATTTTAGGCAGATTCCTTAAATAATGGAAAACTTCTGCTTAAAATAAAACAAATAAATGTGCCTGAAACCCTGGGAACATGGTTCTGCAAAAGGACTCAAAATCATCAAAAATGTTGACTATAAATATAAGCTGCATGACCGGATTTCTATCAGTGTCTGACTCATCTATCACCGGGTTCTTAACCTAGTTTTGGATAAGACCCAAATCATGTCTATAAATCAATTTCTGCAGCCCCTTTGTATGGTTAATAAAAAAGCTTCCTTTATCATGGAGTTACATGTTGCTCTATGGACAGGTGCCAACACAACCAATTTGACAGGATGAGGATATAGTTGCTGGCACTGACAACCTTCCAGGGGGCTTGTTTATCTTTCAAATTCCACAAAGGGAACCAGTATTGTTAGTATATCCCTATCCATAGGGCATCACACGTAGCTTCCAGGTAGAACATTAGGTTTAGAGTACAATGCTTATACATGCTCTTGTGCCCCCCCCCCCATCCTCATAGACTGTAAGCTATTGTGCCCCCCCTTTCTCATAAACTTTAAGCTCTTGTGTCACCCCCTTTATCATAGACTGTAAGCTCTTGAGTCACCCCCTCATCCTCATAGACTGTAAGCTCTTGTGTCATCCCCTCATCCTCATAGACTGTAAGATCTTGTGTCACCACCCTAATCCTCATAGCCTGTAAGCTCCTGTGACCAGGGCTCTCACTCCTATTCTTCAATATGACTGTTTGTACTCTGTAATGTAATATTATGTTTGTATATGTCCCCTATGATTTGTAAAGTGCTACGGAATTTAATGGCGCTATATAAATGAAGATTATTATGATTATTATTATTATTACATGAAAACTCAAAATTTATTTTGTGCCCAATTCTTCTGAGAATATATTTTTTTCTATTACCTACGTTTGCGATAAATGCATAGACTATAGGGACCATATTATAAAAAAGCCAATGACCTACCAATGTGTCTTAAGAATTTTTTTTTAAAAAAGGAAAGCTTTGAACAATCTAAAGTAGTTAAAAATTACCCAAATGTACTATATCTTCAAATCCTTTTTTTTAGAATAAGGAGATCATACGAGGCATCTCACTAGGGTCTTCCTAGGTAGAAGGACAGCGTAACCTCTTAGAGAGAACCACACACAAAATTTCTTCAAAAAGTGGTGGTTGAACATTGTGGTTTTGTCACCACAAAAGGCCTGCAGGACTTAACAGGCCATAGTCCTGCTAAGCTAAACTCAGTATTGCAGCTTACTTCAGCTGCTATGTGTTCGAGTTTGTCGGAACAAACTTGCTTGTGTAAAACTGGACTAAGAGTCGTTAAAAAGATTATCAACAATAAAGCTAAGGTTTTCCTAGGTTAGTTTACTTGATGTTGCAATTATCTTGCGTACAAATTTTGGATATGTTTACACGGAGCACTGGTTGCAAACAAAGGTAATATGAACAATAATTTGCGTTATCACCCCCCAATGCTCAATGATCCAAGGTACATGTTTATACAAAGATTCTTCGAAAGAGAGGTTCACTTAGTGAATGGACATTGACCGACAAGCCTGGCTGCCACTGAATGTCTTAATTACTGATTGATTCGAGCTCAGCTTTACGAAGGGTCCTACCTATAGTACAAAATGGCTGTAAGTCGGTGTAGGCTCTCAAGATACTCACTGATGAGGTCCATCAAATAAGCAGTCACAATGGACAACCTTACACCTCACAGAGCAGCACAGACAGCACAAAAGCCCGGCTTAACAAAGACAGATCAAGTCGATGATGCTATTATCTATATTCCAAACGTCTCCCATCAATATGGAGGGGACAGGTTTACAATTCTTCACATTCTTCACTCCACGGGCCATGTCACAGCCTGTACCTCCTCCAGGAATGCTTACTCAGGAATCCAGTTTGATAATTGCAGATTAACAAAAAAGGAAGAAACCACATCAAAAGGGATTCTCAAGTGAGCATATCTGTGTGTGGACTCAATCGTTTCCGAAAGTCTTTACCCCCGCTCTAGGATCACACAGAACAGTTGTGGCTAATAAATATGGGACAAATGATTATATGGCAAGGGTCATAACAATGACTATGGGATTAGTAGAAGCTTGGGAACACTCAGATGTGTTTGGGTTTCACATCCAGCTGCACAACTGGAAGACAAAATACATAACAAGTACCTTGAATGAATTAACGCTAATTCAGGGTTTAACAATACTGGTGCCTACAAGCGAAGGCGGTAATGGTAATACCCAGGACAAGAAGTTACACAACCTAACAACCTGTATAACAAGTAATTGCATAGACAGCCCTATAAATCTCTGCATATTGGTTACTTTATGTATATTACCAGATTTTATTGCTTAAAAGGGAAATATATTCAGCCAATACTGATAATCGTAAAACCCTTAGTGACATATCCTACACTGGCTATATTGAATGCCGTTGCCCTGATTTAAATGGGTCATTAAAAGTGATGATACATTCAGGATAGTACAACACCTCTCATTTGCACTGATAGGTTCTCCTGAAAAGCCTCCACTACTGGAGCTAGAAGCAAACAGCTCCATGCACTGCGATGTGTCCGCGCTAGGTTACTGCAGCTTACCTGCCTTTTAAAGCTGCTGGTAGTAGGATTAAGGGCAATGGACTTTGATTTCAATAATGGGGCAGATTTATCAAGCTGTCTGAAAGTCAGTATATTTCTACCCATGGCAACCAATCACAGCTCCCCTTTAAAATATTCATGAGCACTGGTGAAATGAAAGCTGAGCTGTGATCGGTTGCCATGGGCAACTAGAAATATTCTGACTTGATAAATCTGCCGCAATATCTTTATTATTTCTGTCTTTTATGCACTTCCTGAGATATTCCCATTTTAATCCATATGCTAATGAAGTAATTGGTGCATCAAGTCATCTTCCTGTAATTCCTGCCTAGACTATTAACCACTTTGTCAGATAAGCAGTAGATTAGTCTAGTGGGGTCATCAATGAATTAATAGGGAAATAATTTCTGTGGGAATAATAATAATAACTAGGGCAAAAACTTGGTGAACCAACTGCCTCATTCGCCTGCAGATCAGACTGGGCGTAATAGACAGAAATAATAAAAACATGTAGGAAATAACAATGCAAATTACAATGCATTTTTCTACAATACAGCAGACTGTAACACTTGGGGGAGGTGGTAGGCTACCTTTAATCTAAGGCTTTAGGTCATTATCAATATATGAATAAGTCTACTAGGCCTCCTAAATAAGACCTAGTCAGATTGACCTACAGTGCCATATGTAGACTATAGCTCTTAACTTATAATATCTTACTTGACCTGACAAACGACATCTTATAGAGCAAAGCAAAGAAGAAGCATACATTTCAAAAAGTTACAAGTTTTGATTGAAATCTATATATCAATGTTACTGTATGGATCCAGTTGATCAGACTATGTTCCCCAGATTCCCTTTTAGGGTGTAAAATCTACTTTACAACAACAACAAGTATTGAAAAAATTCTTACATCAGGCACCATGCCACCACATATTTCCCTGTGTGGGGTCTACCCTCGTGTCTGTGGCTTCATGACTGAACACATGAGAAGTATTTTGCAGTAAACATAGAGTGCAATCCATCAGAGAGTAAAAGACCGCACAGAGGCAGAATACACCAGACAAGCAAACTCTTAGCTAACACTTGCCACTCCTTGGTGTGAATTAAACAGACGTTTTACCTTCCCTTCCAGACAGCTTGTTTGATGACTAAGCCACTAAAGTTGTCTGCTCTTTATACATGCCCTAAATCCATTGCTAACTCCTAAACTATGATCCAGGTAGAGCTCTCCAAAAGCCTCTGCTCATTCTGTACTAATTTTGCTTCCATTCAACCATTTTATGGGCCAATTTCAAACACTCAACTGTTTTATGTAGCTAAAGTAGAAGATCTTGTTAAAATCAATAAGCCGTGTGCCGTTCTACAAGCCCGGTGGCCTACTTAAATAGCAATGATTACCTTCCTCTACGTAATGGCAAATGTTCTGGGGCATATAATTCTGGTAATGATATCGCTGTAACACAGCGCTCGGAGGCAACTATTTTAGGTTATTTTATGCTTTGGGGACAGGAAGTCCTGAGATGTGTTACATAGATACAGTACAAGCAGTAATCATTGTGGGTGAGATAAGATCTGGAGACCAGAAGATGGGATTTGGAAGATGACCTTTTGAATCTGTGTTGTACATTTTTCCTAAATTCAAGAACTGAATGATCTAAGACTTGAAGAAGAATGGCAGATTGTTACTGACTTTTGACTTATTTCAGTATCTTCATCGCTTGCAACGTGAACCCACTGATTTGGGCAAGTTCTGCCAACCTTCTAATGTGAATGCGAGTTATTTTGAGGCAGATGTTGGGAGTGGGGAAAGGATATTGAAGTTGGCTTTCAACTACCCAATCCTTTTGTTCTTTGGGAAGTCATTGCCAATGGAGACTTCATACTTATAAGGTAGTCTAGCAAATAGCTGTTGACCGAACAGGGAATTGAGCAGAGAATGGATGATAAAACTAGTAACCTACATGGGACAGATATGTTGTCTATAGGTTCAGATAAGTTGAATGCAGAATCTCTCTGTGGGTTATGGACAAAGATCCATTGCTAAAAGTCTACAACTGTTCACTAGTTGTGTCCGTTAGGCATAAGCCAGTGACACAAAAGTGAGTTTGTTCCGACAACCTGGCTCCATGTTTCTGGATGTACTGGGTCAGAACATAGAACGTATGAAAACTGGGCATCTCAGTTAAGTTTATCTGCTTAGAGTAACAATCCCAAAACTACAACCTGGACACAACTGATGTATATAAAAGGGTTTCATTCACCACTCCAAGGCTCCTATAGTAACATATTTACCGTATTCATGTAGGAAAATACTAGTTTAAAAAACCCTACAAAATAAAACAATTCTACACAAGAAAAGCTAAATAGTGAGACTTTGGTTAAAATATAACCTATTATAAAATGGTCAGTATTTACCAGTTGACTTTACAAGGATTTTTTTTAGTTTACAAGTCCACAAAGTGCTTTTGATTTTATACTATTCTGTAGGAAACATTAAACTACAGGCACGGTGACAATCTGATCACACATCTTTCATCCCTCATACATTACCTCAAGCCTTTTTCTTCTGCCAAAGAGAATAATCCAGTAATATGACACAATCTTAACGGGTTCTATTATACTAAGGGATATTTGGTTGAGCAGAAGTACGGGTGGGAATAGTTATAGGTTAAATATTTGTCCAATATACAAGTCATCTAATAATATATCTTTGCCAATTCAAATCTCTAAGAAACACAAAAGAACTTGGCATAAAGACTCCATGAAACCGTTATAGTGTACTGCTTAGATGTGCTATAATAAGCGGATCTTGGCCTAAAGAATCCATTCATAAAACCATTGTAGTGTGTTGCTGAAATCTGGTATGCGTAAATCTTGGTCTTGGATACCAAAATCAATGTATGGTCACAACTAGACTTAGAAGCAATATGCGGCTTGTAACCCCCTACCTTGCTTATTCAGTTCTAAACATATTCTTTGGCAGTTGACAAAACCAAAAACTTATTCTATCAAATGCCAATGTACATAATATCATTTTAAAGTCACATTTCTTTTTAATTTTTAGAACAGGCAGTCCCCGGTTTAAGTACAAGATAGGTTCTTTAGGTATATTCTGAAGTTGAATTTGTATGTAAGTCGGAACTGTATATTTTATCATTTTAGCTCAAGACACTTTTTCTTTGTCCCAGTGACAATTGGATTTTCAAAATTTTTTGCTTTAATAGGAACAAGGATTATAAATAAAGCTTCATTACAGACACCTTACAGCTGATCATTGCAGCCTGGGACTATAGTAAGATCCAGATAGCTTCACCAGAGGCCACAGTGGACATAGAGGGCTGTCTCTAACTAAGGGTCATTTGTAAGTCTTCAAGTAGAGGACTGCCTGTATGTCTCACCTCCATATATGAGGTTTACTGGGACCTAGATACTGGTGACCTCTCCCTTGGGCAGGTTGTTCACATCATAATAGTGAGGGCCCACTAACAGAAAAAACTGTGGCCTTGGAAGTAACAGAGTGTCTAGCTAAAAGTTCACAGCCCTATACATATGTAGTGGTTATCGCTGGTGCCTTCAGCTCTGTTGTGTTTCATTTGAAAAGGATAAAAAGAGCTGTGGTAACCACACAAGCCAAATATTGCTCCCGGACATCACAAAATACAAAAAGTTGGAGACTTAGACCATCCCATATTACTAAATATTACAGTGATTTTGGTAAAATTTTGCACCTATTTTTATTGAAACTGCCCCCTATAGTTAGAGTATTGTTCTATCCAGGTTTGTTGAATTCTGTTTATACTCAATAATCTGCATTCAGAATAGAATAAATTGCCCATGACTTGTCTCTTACTGTTCAGGAATATAATAAAAGAACTAGTAATCTAATCTGTCTACAGAAGGTCTTTCACAAGCTAGGATCTTGACTATGAATGCAAATGGAATATCAAGTTTAACACATTTTGGAAGCAAGAATAAGCATGTTCCAAATATGCCACTAACTACAAAATGATGTCAAGTTTCTGGATGGTTTATGAGCTGCTATCTTCATATGTCATGTAGACGCCGATAGGCTCAGTGTCATCATACATCATCACACAGTTCAGAGCTTGAATGGATTCAAGCTGTGAACCTAAAACTGGATAGACATAAAATAATATGGAATGCAGAACAATATACCAATCATTTAGGATGGGGTTGGCATCTGTATGTCAGTGTAACCCATCCTGAACGCAAAACTTTACCAAGTTCATAAAGTTACAAAAATGACAAGTCCGCTACATTTTAACATTTACTGAACTTGTCTTTAGCTAAGGTAAAAAAAATAACAGTAAAGCAGGTGAAATGGGGAGTTTAGCAGCCAAAGAACCCAGCGAGGGGGCATCACATGAGTGTCACCCCACCCCCACTGCTTCTTTCAATGTCCCACACCATCACCTCCCCTAATCCTTAAATAACTCCTTGAAGTTTCAATGTACTTTACTTCACAAGACATTCAAAAGCAAGAAAAAAAAGAAGACTCCTGTGAATGAAGAGTTGTTCTCCGGATCGCAATGTGGACTAGGGCTCTCCTTACCTTTGTCTTGGCATGAGACCAAAAGGGCCAGATATGCGGCATAGAGGAGCAAGAACTTCTTACACCTGCAAGAAGAAATGGTCTTCAACAATGGTGACATGTAAAAGGGGCATAACGTAACCTCATCAGTATCATAATAAGTGGGCACTCAAGGGCACAAAGCACAGAACATGGGGGGCAGAGGAGTGATAAAGTTCATACAAAGGAATCTCAGCAATAACTGCAACACACAACCTTGTAATACAATGACTTGTGCACAGAAGTTGCAAGATACCAGGGATGAAGATTGTGGCAGTTCTGGGCACCACACACCTGAAGGCTACACATCATATACTAACAATGCATAAAACATACAATGTAACTTTATAAGAGTACAAATAAAATATTGTAGCAGGGATTTCTTCACTTATGCAACAGTTGCAGCTCCTTACCTGAGAATCATCTCCAGTGTGTAAGATGAGGGGGATCTTGGAGGAGTCCTTGTGCACCCACACACACTCTTTGCAGTGCACACACTCACTCACACCCGGCTGTTCAGTGCTTTGTGATAAGACTTGGAGGGTGCAGGGCACTGGAGCTGCTGGCTGCAGGGTCCTAGCGCCCACTCCCCTCCCTTCATCTACATAAGGCAGAGCTGATTAGTGCCTGCATTCTTTACACTAGCTGTCAGTATTTGCTCTATAAAACAAGCTGTGAATAGGTTCCATGGATATGTTAGATGCTAACAATATGTACAGCATATAGTTATATCTTCTGCATGATAAAAGTTATGTAATGTAATCTAGGTACAGTTACTATGTATAGATACACTATAAAGACACATAAAGTAAAATATTAGTCATTGTTATGTGCAAAATAAGTAGTAGTCATTTATTAAAAGTTTTTCATACACAAAAAATGAGCTCAAGTACCCCAATGGTCAGTGAAATTAGGATTTAACTATGTTTTTGGGAGATAAATATCTTTAAAGCCAACCCCATGCTTCCCCAAACTAAGTTCATTCACCTCAGTATGTGAATAGCAATAACCTAATCGTAATCTGTACTTTATGAAGTTTCGGTCTTTCTGGTAATAAAATAGCCTTTCACACACTGACATACTAGTAAGCCTTGTGTACAGAAGCCAATCAGATAAAGCAGAGCTTCGGGAGTAGAGAGGGATGGGCAACCTCATCCAATGATAAGAGAGGAGGCATATCTCAAACTACCTTAAACTACTTGTAGACTCAGGAGTTAAAGGGTTCGTCCACTTTCAGCAAATAATTGATATTATTTTTGTGTAATGAAGTTATACGATTTTATACTATACTTCCCCACTAGATCTCTGCTTGCTGTGATTCTATAGGAAGCTTCATTGTTCATTGTCCTGTGGATAAAAACTGGTACCTGGTCATGTGATGTCACACAGGTGCACAACTTGTTAGTATCACAGAGAGTAATCAGAGCTGTGTGCACCTGTGTGACATCACATGACCAGGCACCAATTTTTATACACATGAAGTAAAGAAGCTTCCTGTAAATGTCAGCAAGCAGAGAACTAGAAAAATTGATACAGATAATATTGGAAAATTATATAACTTTTCATAACACAAACTATAGCAATTATTTGGTGAAAATGGACAACCCCTTTAAAGTCTAATAGCAGAAACTGTTCTGTCCTAATGGAGTTAAACTGAAAATCAGTCACAAAGCAAGATTCCTGATAAAAAAAATAAAAAAAAATATATATATAATGCCCCCTGAAGATAAAAAGAAAAACTGAAAATCCCAAAAATGTGAACCTCATAGTGAAAGCTAAACACTGCAGGGGAGTTTTATCAAATCCAAACTATTCTATTTACTAATGACAACAAATCAGTGCAGCTTTCACTTACCCATAGCAGTTTATAAAAAATAAAGCTGAGCTCTGATTGGTTGCCATGTACAACAAGAACAGTTTTGCTCTCTTCTGATAAATGTCCCCCAGTGCTCTGTATGTTAATATCTTAGGGTATATTCATCAGAAGTTTTTGACAGCAAAACTGTTATTCTCGTAAGGTCGGGAAGTAGGAGTTTGCCAATTAAGGCCGCCTTGTAGGTGTCTGCAGACTTACAGCCATCCCGTACGGTGCCGTGCGCCCATTGTTGTTTATGGGGGACCTATATACGCCATATATATGTGGGCCGTATATATGTCCCCCATACGGCTGTGTGAATGTAGCCTTAGTCTGTATATTATACACAATTTCAGGATGTTATGCAAATTAAAGGAAATTAAATATAATTATTTTAAGTATTTTTTTTTTACCTGATCCTACTATTAGGCAATAAATATTCCTTATGTGAAGCAAAAGACCCATATTTGAAAAACTTTTCCAAAGTTTCATCAATTGTCCTGGAAAATGCTGCTATGTCCCAAGACAAAAGGTGTGGAATTCACAAAAATAATGAGTTTTCCCAAAACTGCTGAGATGGGTGGTCATACCTCATATCGGTGGAGGATAACATGTTTAGACATCTTGAAAAATGAGGTATTAATGTCTGGAGTTAAAAAGTACTTTATTTTGCTGATTATAACATACATAAAGGGTTGCGCCAGTGTATGATGTGAACCTTGACACCCATCATATGCCAGTGTATCAGGAATCCACAGCCTCCTGATAAATCCAGCATCCTGCTGTGCTGCCGGACAATTCTGCTCAAGGATGTGCTGCAAACAATAAGGGCTCTTTCACATTGGCGCTCAGCTTCCGTTGCGCTTCCATTGCGTTTTGTCTTTGTTGTGTTTTTCTTACATTTTGTAAATATGTTCTATAGCAGTAGCTGACTAGGCATCAAGCATGAAATATAGAAGTAGGCACCTATGCAACAAGTATCCGTTATAGCAGTAGCCACCTATGCAACAGGCATGTTCTATAGTAGTAGCCACCTCGGCTATGGTCATCTGCTACAGCTGTAGATGCCTACACTGACAGGAGTTGGGAGTGCAGCAGCAGAGAGTGTGATAGTAAAGCATAGAGAGATCGCACTGTGCACATAAACAGCTGCTTCTCTGACACTGTCTGCTGCTAACGGAACAGTGTCAGAGAAGATTAACATAGCACATGCCCCCTCTGCTCCTGTACCTCCTCTCTGACAGTGGAAACTATTATGATTGTCAGATAGAAAGACTGATATCTCAGCAACCATGGGAGCTAGAATATTCAAGGTGCCCTTGAATCTGTGTAGCAACCCCTACAGAATTGTATGTTAATCACAATGTGTGGCAAAAGGTCATCTTTGAACAAGAAAATCATTAAAAGAGTGTCAAGTGTCAAGTGTAGGGGAAGTCTCTATGGGAAGAGTCTGTGGACCATCTGGACCACCGTGGGGGATGGTACTAGTCGCAACCCAGGACCGGAGTCTAAGCCAGAGCCCGCCGCAAAGCGGGATGGTCTTGCTGCGGCTGGGTGCCAGCAGGTCGTTCCATGGGTGTGACCAGGCCCACGGTGGTTGCCAAGGTAGGGAAGCAGGAAACAGGAACCACAGAATGGCACAGGAACCACAGGGACGGATCACTGGAGTAGGAATCACACCGACGCACCACCAGAGTTGGACACAGGAACAGACCTCGGCATGATGGCAGGACCTCAGCAGAATGGCAGAACCTCGTGAGGATAGCAGAACCTCAGGATGACAGGACCTCGGCAGGACCTCAGAATGACAGGACCTCAGGAAGACCACTGGGATACAGGACTGCCACAGGAATACAGGAGCACCACAGGGATACAGGACCGCCACAGGGATACAGAACCGCCACAGGGATACAAGACCGCCACAGGGATATAGGCCCACCACAGGGATACAGGACCGCCACAGGGATACAGAAACACCACAGGGATACAAGACACTACGGGAATACAGGAAATCCAGGAACACAGAGGAACACTGGAGTACAGACACACAGAGGAATCCTGGAAACGCTGGAACACGGAGGGACACTCGGAAACACAGGAGGGCTTTCACTTCAGGGAGAATGACTTGAAGATCCGGCGGAGAGTGAAGGGAGGTGCCGGATTAAAAGGGCGAGCTGGATTAGCCAGCGCCAATCAGAAGGACGCTGGCCCTTTAAGGCAGGGAGGGCTGGCTTGAACACGCCCTAGCAGCGGGAGAGCGAGGTCTAGTCGGAGGAGGCGTGCGGCCTGGACTGGACCACAGCCTGGAGCCTGGAGAGGTAAGATTGGGCTGGGGGAGTGGGGACCCGCACCACATAAGAGGGCACAAGTGTACCCGCGATCCGTACCGAGGATCTCGGGTACGGCCATGACAAAGAGTTAGATACTAATGACATTTATTCCCTGTCCACAATAATGGAAAGGGGATAAATAAGGATAAGCGATCAAAATAATGATTTTCCACATGTGACTAATTCGAATCAATGCAGAGATCAAAGGACATCACACTACAATTCTGTAATATAAGTGCATTTTCCACAGTCCTGCTGCTACTAACAACACACAAAAAGATATGGTTACCCAGATAGCTGGGGCTGTTACCTAGCACTATTTGGAAAACTTGCTTTTAAGCCAACCAAACACTGACAATAATTGTTGACTGAATCTTAGTTTTTTTTAAATCTCTCCCTACTCCCTCATACATGTGCGAAACTGCCTCAGCTAAAATTTCATGTGTCATGATTAGAGAAAGCTACTTCCAGAATCCTCAAGGCAGTGGCTTAACTCCCAAGGACAACAGGTTTATGAAGTTGAATTCCAACTTGCCAGATCTTCATGTCCCCTAATACTATCCACTGGGGGAAATGGAACGACTCATATACATAAGATGGTTTACTGAGCTCTTCTGAAGTTGTCACACTTGGGTGATTTTCAACCCAACTCCCCAATACGCCTGCCAACTCTCCCTGATAGATGGCCCACTGATACATATTCTAACACTGTGAGGATGGTTGGCGAATGGTAAGAAAGCAATCAGCTCATTATAACTATTGGACTTATAACTATTGTTCCCTGTATTTTCATTGCTCCTGTTGGGTTAAGAGAGAGACAGAAGAAGACTTGTCCCGGTTATATGTTTCCCTTACTAAAGGTAGCATTTAACGTTCTCATAAGGCTAGATTGGCTCTAACAATAGGTAATCCAGTGCTGGAGAGAAGTCCATTGGGGATGACCATTGGTATAGCTACCAGGTGATGATAAGAATACCAAAGAATATTTCTTATGTTTAGGATAGTACCACAAGTCACAAATCAAACTATATGCAAATCATCTTTATTTTGTAAACATAAACACAGAAATACAATTAAAAAGGCATCACTGGAGCACTGGGACTGCCCCAGACGAAGCGATTCATACGAAACACGTGTCGGGGTCTAGCACGCACTGTCCTTGGTCGGTAATATTTAAAATTACTCTACCTTGTAGACTGCTGTTATACTTCAGATTTCAGGTAACTGTGTTTTGCCACGCAACATTTCCCTAATTGGGATTCATGTGATTGTTGTGTATCTGATCTATTGCTTACCCTCCCCTCAGTCCCTCATTCCATGTTTACTATGTATATACGTAGTGGTGATGTTATTACTAATGTTACGCATACCAGACAGTGTATCTCTTTAATGTTTGTTTGCTCCAGTGATGCCTGTTTTAATTGTATTCTGTGTTTATGTTTCAAAATAAGATGATTGCATATAGTTTTGATTTGTGACTATTGGTACCTACTCGTAACGTTCTATATAAAATTTCTCTTTGGTTTTTCTTTGGGTTTCTTTAGGGATTCTTGTGTAGCCAGCTCATCATCCCACACAGACATTGGTGGTCTCCTCTCAGTTGATGATAGGTAAAACCTACAATGGACTCAGTAGTCATACAAAGACATCACACAAGGTAAACAATCATCGCCACCATTCTTGAAAAAGTTAAATATTACACAAGATCAGATATCTATATATGGCCATCACTTCACATTTGATGTACAGACCCATGGACAGCTTGGCAGGGCGGTCATGTCTGAACCCAATGGCGCACTAACAAACTGTATACATTTGTTGTACATTGGAAGAGAGGAGGTTCAATAAACAATGTTTATGGACAATCAAAAGAGCTGCAGAATGCTGGGAGGATAAAGAAGACTGTCCAACTGCACATACTACTGCCCCGCAGAACACCATTAGAACCTTACCAGGATGAACTGATTAAAATTCCAGCCTGTTTCAGAAGTTCAAACATCATAGAACCTGGGACACAAATGGAGACATGAGATTAACCGCTCCATCATAGGGGACATGTATGAACACAGCAGAACCTTAAAGAGTCTCCAGATTTCTTTCCCGTTCCTGAAGAACTGTTTGTGTTATTAAACAGCTGTCCGCAAACAACCCCGGGATGTGGGGATTTTTTTGTGGTCATTTGTAAAGACAGGTGGTCTCACCATAACCACCATGAGCTGGTCATGTCACACAGACCTTACATATTATTCAGTTTTTATAATGCAGTTGTTTTTTCACAGAAATTGTCTAACCACAGACACGTATCTCTATCCATTGTAATATCGTGACATCCTCAAATACATGAATGGATGCTGCAACATGCATAGGCTTTCGAGACGGCCTCAGGATGATGTTCTGCAGTTAGGACAATTCCATTTGAATGGGTTTTTCAGAAGTTTTGATTGGTAGCCTGCTCTCAACAAGCATACAATACGGCAGTCTTCCCGGGTTGCGTACAAATGGGTCCGAGGTTTGTTCTTAAATTGAATTTGTATGGTAAGTCGAACACTGTATATTTTATAATTGAAGTTCTAGACATTGTTTTTTTGCCCCAGTGGACAGAATTGGGTTTTAAAATTTTTTGCTGTAATGGGACCAAGGATTAATCACTAAAGCTTATTACAACACCTTACAACGCTGATCAAGTGCATTCGGGACTATAGTAAAGCAATCCAGATAGCTTCACCAGAGGTCACATGGGCAGAGGGATCTGTCTGTAACTAGGGGTTGTCTTATAATCCGGGTCCTTAGTAGGGGAGCGCCTTGTCTCTGATCGGTGGATGGTAAAATTCCATTTCCATTCCTTGCACTAATCAATATTTTTGCATCAGCAGGCATACCGGTTGCTCGCCATGCTCTATGTAGTGTCAAGAAGCTTACAACGCAGCTCCGTCCCCAATAAAGTATTCTTTAAACATTTTTTGAAAAAACTCTTTCCCATAGAAAAAAGTTGAATAGATTAAGAAAAAAGAGCTTTAGATGCATGTTTTTTTTTATACCTGATTACACTGACATTTGGCTTCTAATATTGCATGAACATATGAAAGGTGCACAAACAACCCCATTAGCAATTATTGTCATTTATAACAAAGATGAATTCACTGTCAGGCACCAATGAACCCCAAATGTTTCCATTACCTATACCATTGGGTGTCCACTGGGGTTTCTCGTCGTAATATGGGCCCAGATCAAAAAGTCCTGCTTTGACAGAAAGTGGTATTTAACTTTGGAAAGCTTATTTAGGGGTCTTTAAAGGTTTTTCCAGAGGTTGATTAACATTGTTGCTTTCTTCCCAAAACAGCACCACGGACCTGACCATCAGGGGCGGACTGGCCAGGTAACCGGGGTTGTGGCAGAAGAGCTCGCCTGGTGTGAATTTTCCCGGGCCTATTGGTTTAGGGCCGTCCTAGACTGGTGGAGGCCGGTGGAAAAATAAGCAAACATAACTCCACCTCTCCAACGCCCCGACGCTGCTTCCCTGCTGATCAAGGTCCTCGGCCCTTGACAACAACGTATGCCCGCCGGCGTACTGTGCTGCGCCGCCCGTACGGCTGATAACCGCCGCCGGACTTGGGACAAGGTCAGGGGACGCGTCGGGGCGTGGAGATGTGGAGTTATCTGTTTTTTATTTTTCCTGTTCTCGGGTGTGGGGTTTGCGCTGTAAGTACTGTGGCTTTGGGCCTTTATACTGGGGCGGTCTGGGCTGTATACGTGGGCGTCGGGCTGTTATACTGGGGGCTATGGTCTGTAATACTGGGGCTTGTTGCTGTATACTGGGGCTGTCCTGGGCAGTATACTGGGGGCTGTCTGCTGTATACTGGGGCTGTCTGGCTGTATAAGCTGGGCTGGTCTGGTCTGGATACTGGGGCCTAATGGGTGTCTGGCTTTATACTCGGGGCCTTGGGCTTTCTGGCTGTATACTGGGCTGATGGCTGTCTGGCTGTATACTGGGCTATGGGCTTCTGGCTGTAATACTGCGGGGCTATGGGCTTGTATTATGAGTAGTTATATTCTTTGTACATAGGGGCAGTACTTATAGTTAGTTATATTCTTGTACATGGGGAGTCATTATTATAGAGTTTCGGTATATTTCGGTGTGCAGTGAGGGGCAATCAGGTATGGTAGTGGTAAAGTTCACATGTCAATGTAGTCCATTGCATAGTGGCAGTGAGTATGAAGTAGGGTTATATTCTTGTACATGGGGACACAGTATTATCAGGAGTTATGTTCTTGTACAGGGGGCATATTATATGTAGTTATATTCTTGTACAAGGGGGCAGTATTATGTAGTATTCGTATATGGAGCATATCTTTATAGTATAGTTCTGACAGTAGGTGTATAGTAGTTAGATTCTTTGTACATAGGTGGGGCAGTATTAATGTAGTTTATATGTACATATGGCAGTATATAAGTTCTCTATCTTGGACATATGGGACAGTATTATAGTCATATATTCTTGTACATAGGGGCATAGTATTAACGTAGTTATTCTTTAACAGTATATGGCAAGTATTAAGTTGTTGTCTCTTAAAGGTACCTACACCATATTCTACCTATAAAGTTAGATCGGGTGGTAGGTGAAGATGTAATAAGAACGTGAGGATAGCCCTTTTTTGGGCTAATCTCACGTCCCGGCTATTATGTTAGAAACACTTTAATCCTGGGATATGTAATGTTTTTTATTAGGTGGCTACGTGGGGCGTGGAAGCCGACGAGGCTCCACACGTGCGGCTACTCCCCCCCAGTACCCTTTACTTCCGCCTACCATGTCATCTTCGGCGTTGGGCCGCCAGCCTCCGGGCCGGAGCTACTGCGCATCGCAGGGCGCCGTCAGATCCGGGGACTCGACGAGGCGCTAGCCTCTACTGAGGATGCACCTTCTTAACCTTCTATAGTCCGGCCGTGTGGCCCATACAAGCAGTTTTAACCACCCACATATGGGGTATCGTCATACGCATGGAGAAATATGGTATCAAACTTTGTGTTGTGGAACTTGTTTTGTCTTAATCCATTGTGAATTTGATTTTTGACCAAAAATTATTTGTATTGTTCAAAAAAATTACAAACGTAAATTCCCCTTCTATTTTATTTTCACCCCTGGTAAAGCCCTAAAAGAGTAAAAAACTTCTTAAGTTGTGTTTCTATTCTCATCATTTTAGGGTGTCGTTGTATATGGTAATTTTTGGTTTATACTACATTAAGTTCTTAAAGTCAACTTGTAAACTTACAGTTTGTCCCCTGTAAATAACAGTTTGTCGATTTCCTAAAAAATTTAAAAAGTCACCCACACTTCAAGCCCTGTAACAACACTAGAAACTGAGAGGATGCATAAAAAGCCATGCCAACAAAGAAAAAGACAAAGCGGATCTTTGGGAAATGAACGTTATTTGGATGACAAACTATCCCTAAAAAAAAAGAAGTTTATAACTTTGAAAATGAAGATTTGATCGCTTTTGAGGTGGGCACACAACAATGGAATCTTTGCACTTGTTGTTTTTTAGAATTTTAACATTTTTTTATTCGTACTGAAGAACTATGTAATAGTTGATTAAAACTAACCTGTCACCATGAATTTATTTTTAGTGTGGTGGCTAGCTTCCAATAGCTTTTCTGTGCTGGTTACAAATGCTTTTGTCAGCAATCTGAATCTGATTCTCATCTGAATTACCTGGCTCACCTGCCGCAAGCAGTGTGTGGTGAGTTCCCCAGGGAGATGCAGCTACAGCCTGTGTTTGCCCCTGTGCGCTAGTCCTGCCTTATTGCATCTCTCTTTACTCCCACACCCCCCTGCTCATGCACATGACAGGAAGAGGGGAGGGGTGAGGGAGCTGCATGAATTGAGTGAACTTAGACGACCGAGGCTGCTGCATCGTCCTCATTCCCCATCACCGACGCACACCGCTTCTGGCAGGGAGCCAGGAATTGACAATACTTTTTATAAAGTACTGAAATGATTAAGAATGCTGACAAAGGCATTTATAGAAAATCACATAGCACCAGCTACTAGGAACCCTCTCCTAAAACACTGACATTCCTGGTACAGGTTCCCTTAATTAGAATTTTTTCAGACACTAGGAAACCCTGTTATGGGTAGTTAATTTCGTTTTTACACTTATTAATGCATTTTGTCAGAGTGGGATTTTTTTTTTGACTTCGGTTATGTTATTTGTGCTCATTTCCAAGTCCCCCTATATTACTACCATATGTACCTCATTTTATTGACTTGGTATAAACACGGCATTCTTATATGTTCAAATATTTTACCTTGACAAATATGAGATCCCTTAGATGAAGGGAGCTTACTAGACAGAATTTAACTGGCACCCACTTGTATTGCAATCTCTGCAAACTGCTTGAACTTGGAGGCCTCCTCTATTTACCATTAGCACTATTTAATAATAATAATCCTTTATTATATGCGCACACAATTTACGCAGCGCTGCACAGAGCTTGTCACATCATCCCCTGTCCCCAATGGGCTCACAATCTACATCAACCTACGAGTATTGTTGGAGTGTGGGAGGAAACCTGTAGGACCCGAGGAAACCCACCAAAATACAAGAGAACATATTAACTCTTTGTGCAGATGTTGACCTGGCTACTTACTTTAGATCGCCATAACAATACCAACTTTAAACATGTAGTAAAAGTTGTGTGCATGTTTAAACAACCATGTGATAGGGTACCCAGTCATGAAGGGCTCACACCTTACCTTAGTCATGGAATAATACATAATTACCACGCTTCGGTTTGCGCATGATATTCCCAGCTTAACCTTCTAACTATTAACAACATACCCAGTCATTAGTTATTACTTCATGACACACAGTGGACAGCTAGCTCCGCTATTGTTACCGAAATCCTATTACACAGTAGAGGTCACGCATTGTATCTACTGTATTGAATCATTGTGCAGCTCCCACTCACTGAGTCCAGACCTAGAGAGGTTGGTTATATAGCGGAGGATATGAAAAAGTTCCCAGGTCATTGAGTAGGTCAATGTTATAGAGATCTGTATCATGGATGCTGATAATACATGGCGTGTTTGGCATCTTAGCTGCTGTTTAAATTTTTGGTGGCGATGAGGAGGTCTATAGAGGTATATAGGGGTATCTGGCTGGTAATGTAGGGGTTCCCCCTTGGTGCCCTACAATAATACATGGCCAGTCCCCAGTTCATACCAGAATAGGGTCTGTTAGGTTTGTTCTTAAGTTGAGTTGGTATTAAGTCGAATGTATAATTTTAATAATTGTAACCCCGGACCAGAATTATATTGGTCGTCTGTACAATGGGATTTTAAAAATGTTTTGGGTTTTGTCATAAAGATCATCTTAACAAAAATCTTTCATTAACAGACTACCTGTGATACTTGGGTTTCAAACAGCTGATCATTGTAGACCTAGGCTAAGTACAATAATTACGCAACTATCCCAGTGGTCCCGTTTGTAACCTAGGGGTCGTATTAAGTTTGAGGGTTCTTAAGTAGGGGACCGCCTGTATGCATCTGCAATCTCCGGAACTTAGGAACACACGCATTGACGTAGACATACAAAATAATCTTTGTGCCTCCCCGGCACTGGGTTTTATTTTCCTGCTTCTACTTAAAAGGTTTGATTAGATCTTATAGCGACACAGAAATTGATGATTCTGTATTTGTTTTCAATCAACTTTTTCTTCCGATTATTTTTGTCAGGTGGCTGTGTGAGGGCTTGTTTTTTTTTGGGTTTAATGCCTGTAGTTTTTTATACTTGTACACAACTGTTTGGATCAATTTTATAGATTTTTTGTGTGATTGCATGTTACAATTTGAATTCGGTCATTGTTTTTCCTTTATTTTTCCCGAAGGTTTCTTTTGTATTTAGTTTTTTACCCTTTTTTAAGGATGGGAATTTCTTATATATAATATTTTTTTTTTACCAAAAACTTTTAGTTTGATTGAATTAATTGATGCTGGGCATTGATACTGGCATCTAATCTGGCATGGCCATACCTAAAAAGATACTCCTGTTCCCCTCCCTAATGGAAGATACTACGGACGGCGATACCCAGGGATCCTTATGTTGACCTGTCGCAAGTCCCAGCATCCGTCTGCGCTTCACCACTACTACACTGCCCGACTCCGAGTAGCTACTAGTTTTTGTGGTAGCTCCTGCACCTCACTGTCACATACCTACTCTGATGCGCAGAAATTGTGGCGCAGGCGCTGACGAATGTGGGACCTTTGGCTCACCCCGCGAACAGCTCGATACAGACTGACCTGACGGGTCAGCGAGAATTCAGGTCAAGGGCGGGTTGTGGTATGTGAAACTTGGCATGGTGGGGAGCAAACCAGGGGGCATAAGATGAAGGAGAAGGCGGGTGAGGGGTGGTAGTATTCTTTCAAATTCACACTGAGTAGCGCCTTTCCCAGAGGGTTGGGGGAAACTACTCCTCTTCAGCCCCGCCCATGGGTCGACACGACGTCACACAGCCCATCATTCAAAGGCATTATAATTTTTCCTTTTGTTCGTAAAACCGATTTTCATACAAAAAAATGGTTAGCATGTTGGGCAATGCTCTCTGGAGACGTGGGGTTGCTAAACAAGGGTCGCCTAGTGCAGCTTTCCCTTTAACATTAGTAGTGAAACAGCAAAACCCATTCCTATTATCCCCAATGTTGACAGTTTTTCCTTCCCATTTGCTGAAGAGCGAAGTGACAATTTCCTATAACAGCGAAGAGGTCTTCATGCTGATGATCATGTCAGTTCAGTCTATGATATATTGAAACACCAAGGCCAATTCATGTGGTTCCATTCGTATGTTGCTATTACATTATTGGGACATCACTGTCACCATGACCTGTGCAAACTCCATATTTTTGTTTTTCTCGCTGAGATTTGCTGTCTCAAACATCCGCATCAGTAAATGATTTCATATTTCCACCTTTTTCCTTTGATAAAAGCCTAATACTGTCTTATTCTTGGAGGCAAAACAGACTGGCGCCTTGATAAATCTTGGCTTTATATCATGATGGGACAGGATGAGACGGGTAAATCACGAGACCATCTGTCGAGGCCCGTCCCTATAAATACAATCCTAACAGAAAATATTCTGCAATGAGCTCTAGCCGGATATACTGGGGGTTCTGTTATGAATTTTACTGTTCATCGATCAGAATTATTTCTGATAGACTCCCCAGACTCTTCACCTCTTCTCATCTCAGACCCTCAGCTGCCGCTCTCCGTCAAGACTTTCTTCTAACTCCCTCAAAGGGATAACAAACAGTGATACGAATATTTTATTATTTCTTTTTATATTTTTTTTACTCGACTGAATGATGTAGGCGGCCATCTTGCTGAACATTTGTTGGCAAATCAGTAGGCTTGGTCTGTGAAGTTTGTACTGAATAATATGTGTGCAGGGAGGGGGGGGGCGGGGTTCTGGTAGCTTTGGACTATCAGCTATTGTGAATGGTGTATCCGTGTTATCTCTACATATGTCACTATTTTTGTAATTGATTATTAGGTGCTGCTTAAAGTGTCCCACAAAACAGAATGCCTAATAAGATTTAAGGGATTTATTCATAATTTGTTTGAATATGTGTTAAGGGTTACATGGTCCTCAATTTTTATCACCCCCTAGTTACCACCTGTCTTCAGAGACACAAGATATGGCTGCTCAGCCCATCACGACCTAAGGCTACATTCACACGATGTATGTCCCGCCGTACCGTGAATTCTCTTTTCACCAATTACTCAATCGTCCATACAATATGACATATGCATGATAGAGGAGCTACATTGACTATAACTAACACCAGCCTTAGTTTACTCAATGGCTGTGTCTCTCATATCTGTAAAACTTTCTTCTATATGAACTGTATTCTAGCTCAAGCATATCATGATACTCAAGACTCACTTTTGGGTTTCTGACACTCATAATGTAAACACAGTTGCAGTTGAATGAGTTGTTTTGTTTGACTTTATTACAGAATGGTCCTGGAAAAGGCTCACATACTTTGTGCCTATAGTTCTTTGAAATGGATCCGCAACACCTAACAGGCAATTAAACACATTACCGACATGTACGTAGTATTACGTCACATGCCGGTGCGTGTGCTGAGAGGCTCCAATGGCTGACCCTCTCCATAGCCAAGATCTTTGCTGCCTATTGCCAGCCCCGCTGATCGCTTTGCCACGAAGCTGCCATGGCGTTCAAAAAATGGCGGCGCATGGGCCTGTATCGAATGTCATCCGTAAAGTGAAATCCTAAAAGCCAATTTCACTGCATTGGAATTTTTTTCCTGTTCTCCTCCCAAACATCGGCATGGAATATTCAATACCCCCATTTGAAGTGTATTTGTTTACGCGCCAAAGATAGCTATCACCAAAACAGCTCTGTACATGAAAAATGTCAAAAAAAGTTATAGAGTTTTGGAAGGTTGGTGAGATTAATGATAACGGAAAAACTCAAAAGAATGGCTGCGGGTGGTAGCGGAGGTTACGACACGTGTGTTACACTATTTATTAGGCTCTCTGTATGTGCAATTTTTTGAAGACCATCTCTCGCTATATGACCACCCCGTCCAAAATATATGATAGCATATTTGCATATTCTATTCGTAGAGTCTAGAGTTTCTCTTAACCAAATGCTTCAATTGACCATATTCATTTAGATGAATGTCGCTAAGGGGATTTCAATAAGTCCCTGGTATTTGAGATGTCTTCCCATAAGATAATAGCAATCACCGCTATAATAAACAATCCATTTTTTATGGCTTATATCCTTTGGTATAGCCAAGTGTTGAAATCTCTATGCAGGATGGCAGTTTACGGCATTCAGCTCTTTTAAAGGAGTTTTCCCATGAAGACAAGTTAGGCCTACCATCAGTGCTGAGACCCTACAGATCGCGAAACGGTGGGTTCCTAGTAATGAGGCAGCGGCCCTGCATGACACTTTCTGCTCTATTAATCTCATGAGCTGATGGAATCGCCGGACGTTGTTTCACGCATTTCCACAATGTTTTGTGCGATCTCAGGTTCTCAGGCCTGATACCCCCATGATCAGCAAGTAAGGGCCCTATCGTGGGAAAACCCCTTTAAATTTCTGTGGAATTGTTCCTCTCTTTTTCATAAATGCTAGATGTTAACAAGAATAAATCATGCTGAGGAATGCTGAATAGATAATAATCTTTATTAGGAGAATCAAACAGTAAAGCAAAACAATAGTTCTTTCTAGCTTTCTACGAGAAAACATCTAGCTATTGTATCATTACTGAAACATTACACACCTGCCTCCCACTTATCCTATTTATATACAAAGTCTATCAGATCTTTTCCCCTTTGTTTTTCTGTGGAAAGGTGGGTGATTCATTTTGTTTCTGATCTGGGTTGGATTGTCAGGGTGTGGTTTGAGTGATGGAAGACTATCCAATTTGCGTCAGAATGCCATAATCCTAATCCTAGTTTACCCGGTGGATATACAGTCCTTTTCTTCATGTTTGTGCTCTTTTCTCTATTTTGCATAGCTGTGTATTCTGACCCTTGCTCTGTTTATTCACTATATATTTCCTAATGATTCTGACCTTATCAACTCTTGATGTTACCTGGCTATTCTACTCACTTGTGTCTGTCTTTTTATCTCTTTATGCTCGTCTGATTGTTCTGAGCACATACTCAGAGTGTGGGGGCCGTCGTCCCAGTTTGCCCAGCGCGTTATAACAGTACGGCAATTAGGAAGGACAGGGGTTGTGAGTGTAGCTCAGACCTGCAGCTCTTCTCTCTTCTGTTCTTGAGGCTGTACAGATATTGACACCATCGAAATGGTCTATTTTCCCATAAAGAGTCTCTATTTCTTTTTAATCTCATCATTCCACTAAGACCTCACTATTGAAGCCATTGTGTCGGTTTTGGAATGATTTTGTGCCTAGAATGTGTTGTCCAAAATGTTACAATAGGTTTAGGCCTTTTAGGTTTGTTGCACATACCGCCATTTGGACATCTACCTGCTAAACCAACAGCTATTCCTTCTGACCTTCTACACACAATGCCCACCTTCGAAAGTCTATGATGTATTCTGTCTGATAACTGTTTGATCTTGAACAATGCTTGGTTACTGTGGTGCAACTTCTTATTGACTATGTCCACAGAAAAGAACTATGAGCGGATCTTAATTAAATACTCGAGAATCTTTGAATAATTTTGCCTTAATGTGCTGTGCACCACATTCATTATGGTTTTAGAACCTTTTGTAATGTTTCTAACTGAAAACAGGATGACCGTTTTTTTCTCCTCTTTTGTGTCTCCTGAACCCCAGAACACAAGTTAATGGTACATTAAGCACAAACCTCCTTTATGTAAAGAGTTGTTTCCTACAGTCACTCTGTCTTCTTTGTGAAGGTAAGACCCTATCAAGATAGAACCATTCCAATCCTAGCTATGGGTTTTGAGTGTTGAAAATCTGAGTCATTATTCACAACGTTATTTTTGGACCATTTTAAATCTTTGTAAGATCCTATCACGTGGTTGATGATGGATGAAAAATCTGGCACATAGACGATATTTTCCTATCCTAACGTTTTCCTTCCTAAACTTATACGCTATTGTTTTGTGACTTACATGAAGATTTGTTTATATTCCTGTGGAATTAAAAAAAACATTCCTGAATAAAACGAACACGCTAATTTATGGAGCCTTAGGGGCATCATGACACCCATTATTCAACGATTAACAGCTACAATTTGTAACTAATTAGAATAACTATGTTGAGCACTAGAATGGGAATTTTTACAATGTACACAGGTATAGGCAATGTTCTATAATTACATATGCAGCTAATAAGCATTTTTCATTGTATTATTCTAGTTCAAAGTCGAGCTTGATGCTAGACCTACAAGGTAGCAAAGTAGGTGTGTTTTCCTTGCCCCGTCCTTGTAAAACATATTTGGCAATAATTTCCCATGAAATCCCTGGTGAGCCTCAATGCTATAAGTGACCCTCAAGGCCACTTCAATTGGCAAAGTCTTCCATAAGAAGAACCTCACTTACTGACCCTAGAAGTGACTAAGGGTAAATTTACTGTGACAGCCAAACATGTCCTTCAGACCTAACCCTATTGAGCATCTGTTGAAGGCATGCCTTTAAAGCTGAGGAGCACAACATTCATACATCCACACCTCCAGTGATGTCTACTGGAAGATGGATCCGTAGCTAAACCTGTGAATCTCTAGTGTCACCAAACCCAGGAGGATAGTCAGTGTGGGAATAATGGTGGAAAACAAATAATGACACTTTTGGGCCCAATCGGTCGTACTCACTTTTGTTGAAAATCTCCTTCGCATTCAGTCATTTCCTTACCTGGATGATGAACAGGTAATGTGAAGATTTGAGGTAAAGAGGTAAAAAAAGTACTGTAAATCATGATTGGGGAGGGTGGAGCAGTTGGATGGTGTAAAGGCTAGGGCGACAAAAGATGTTAGGACGGGACGCAATGGGAGCAAGTAGAAAAAGTGGAGTAAGGGTTAATATTGTTAGGAATTAATAGAGGAGTGATGGAAAAAATGTAGGGAACCATGAGAATGCCCGGGGCTAGTTTAAGTGATGCAAAGTGTGAAAAAAAAAAAAAGTATTTTTGAGGGGGTTCTTGGCCGCGGTCATATGGGTAGGTATGCGGTAGAGGACCGATGGCCGAGGATAGAGAGGCGATGATTGTAAACAGTGAAAGTTGGGGACGGCGGAGTTCGGATTTGTATTCGAGTACAAAGGTATGAGTGAATAGCGTTTTGGAGAGACGGAGTAGAGTGTATAAACTTGTGAGAGGTGAAGCTGGGTGGCTTATGGATAAAAGATTAGTCTCCAGGGATTTAATGCGAGAGGTAATAGGCGGGGCAGTTTTTACTAAGGTAAACCAAGGAAGGTGTTCTGAGGAGTGATGGGGTAGGCAGGAAAAAAGAAATCATAGTAGAGATGTCACCGGTGAAGGCAGAAGGGGGATGCGGGATGGGCTTCAAGGGTTTTCTTCCGCGTAATACCCTTATTATCAAACTTTGCGCTCCGCTTAAAGAGCCTCCTTCTTTATTATAGCCTTATGAGCTAGTTGTGTATATAAGCTAGGCACATCTCCTTACGGTAAGCAATTGAAAGCGAAACTGACCTATGATATTTTCTAAATAAAAAACGAATAATAGCAATATAGAGGACGAAATGTGCCCTGAACACCAGGGGCAGGAGATATGGAATTCTAAGTTTCATTGTAAGTAGCTTATGGCTCACCTAGCAGATCCTTGATATAATCAGACCAGGGCAAAACAGACACTTACCTCCCGTTGTGATTCCCCAGTAAGTACTATAAGCATGGGGCCAACTTCAAGCTGCCTTAAAACTTTACAGCGGTATCATTTGGAGTGCCTTATAAAGTCTGTTCTGCTAACATTTTGAAGCCGCAAGATGGTCTAGAAAGTCTATTACTAAACGAAAGGTGAGATGTCAGAATAAAATGACATTAATATAGTTAGAATGTCCAGCTAGACATGCTATCCAGGTTACTTTTTCTTGAACTTTCAATTGGAAATTTCGGGACAGCAATAGTCAGTACCGTATTATTGTCTCACCGTCTGGAAATAATTTGGATATTCCTACTGATAAATACTGAAAATGAGGAGAGGGTGACCAGAGAGGGGAGACTCTCTGTTCCGGTCAGAGTACAATTGATCCCGTGACTACCCAAGAAATGCTCAGAGCCTTTTCAGACAACGTGAACACCTCCTGCCCTGACCATGTCTATGGCTGGCTCCAAGCTCACAAATTTAGCCGCCCCAGAGGGACCTGCACCCCTCTCATAGTAGGTAGCCATTATAAACTTTTGTGAAACAAGCCAGAAGTCAGACACTAAAGCCCACACCTGTCCAAGTGCAAGAATGACACTGTGAGCCGATTAACATAGCTTCAACCCGCTATGCCCAGTTATGTTTGTGGTTTGGACTTGTAGGTACCTTTCGGATAGATCCACCTTCACTGTCTATAGCATCATGGAAAATGGATTTCCTAGAACACGAAAGATCAGCGCCTTCAGTAACTGACCTGGACAACGCAGAGCTCCATGCAAAATTACGTCCGTCTGCTGACAGCTGCTCCACCTGAGCCACTAAGAGATGGTGCTGCCCCTCTTCACTAGGAACCATTTATAACGTGTACCCCGGACATAGACTTGCACGCAAGAACCTGTGCTGTCTAAACCTTTTTTGGGGATGGCGTGGTGACTGCACATGACCAAGCATGCCTTACCCTGACTGGTGTCCTATACCGAATAGTCCGTGAATTTTATTTGGCATGACGTCCCTGGGTTTCAGGCTCCAAGTTGTGGTCAAGGGAACCACAATAATGGTCCCCTTACGTCAGCGCAAAGGAATCCATTGGTGATGTTTAGATCTGGCAAATCTACAAATCTCCCAGTGGACTAACAGTCCAGCCAGGTGGGTCCAAACCCAATCCAGTGTTCAGCTTTTTCCAGTTTTCCCTTGGCGAGTCAGCATCACAGAGCTAGGGAACTGTTGGATGCTGGTGTGAAAAAGCTGAGGGTCCTAAGTCGCATTAGAGAGGAAGTGTGCATAGAACTACAAGTGCAGCCCCTTATCGCCCCTTAAAAGGGGGGAATATAATGAAAATTTGAAGTATACAACAAGGGGGGGACATGTTAGGTCTTTTCGTGGCATTAGTTCATTCATAGAGTAGAACTATTCCTCCCTTCTCCAGCCCTTATCTAGACATAGTATTAAATGTGCTTTAAGAGAGAGCCTCAAAGACCTATTTCAAACCTCAACCAGCTCATGGGCACTGACATGGCTTCTAACAATTCCTCCATAAAGACCAAATAGCCATAACTTCATATGCCATGTCAGAATTATTGGCTACCCACCAATATAACAGGTACATTCTGGGATAGAGGCAGTGAGGGCACTTGCGCACGCTGGGTCTCAATATATTCTTAGGAAAATATTTAAACTCTCAATGGGCGGCATAGTTCGTGGGTCATTATGCTCTCACAAGATACTGGGCGATCAGGGGGATACGTCAGATGGCATTGGAACTGTAATCCGATAACCTCGCCTTACGCTTTTAAACGCAACCAAAGTGCTTCGAGCTGATCAAGGCTCAGAGGGTTCCTTCACCTGCCTTGGGTGTCGTCCCTCTAACTGTGTGTTAAATCTAGATTTCCAGTACTCGTAACACCAAACCTCCTACCATAGGGCCAACATTTAATTCAGGTTTGCATGACATGCACTGGATCAATTATTGCACTAAACATCCATTTCTTTACCTTAACATAAAATGGGTCCTATGAGTTTGTCATTAGTTTTTTAAACATCTTGGTTTTGCCTATCCTCTTGCATCTTATAGAAAGAATTTTTCGATGTTTGGGTACATATCCATACTATCCCTTTCGCTTAGAAGTAAAATTACGTGATTACAAGTAAAGCCCTCTGTAATAAGGATTTGCAGCACCATCACGTTCAGCTTCATAACACCTGCACAACTGTGGTATGAGGAAACGTACAATGCTTAGTTATGATGATGAGATATGATGTAGGTTAAGGGAGGTCTCTGGATGTTGCTCACATCTAACTTAATGCAGAGTGGTTAAGACAATAGCTCTATTCTGTGGTTTCCAGAATTCAACCCCACCTGTCCATTGCACTGGACCGTTTGAAGCATATGTTCATCTAGGCATAACTTCTTCACACTATGGGGCTCATTTACCAAGGGTCCGAACGCGCACTTTTGTCGGATTCCCTGAATATTTCCATTTTGTGCCGATTGGCCCCTGGATTTTGGCGCACGCAATCCCCTTTTGGCGCAGTCGTCGCCGGCTTCCATGCAACATAAATCAGGGGGGGGCGATCGAACAACCCATGGGTTTTGGACAAACCGCAGAATTTAAACAAAGGTGTTGTGTCGCAAGATCAAGGCACTCACATGCACCAGGCAGATAGCAGAGGGAACTCTGGTTGGACCTAGTGCGCAGGGACACCAAAAAGCGACACATGCAGGAACCGTGACATCACGAAGTTAGTATAGCACGCTGGACCCAATTACTCGTCGGACAAGGCACCGTGGGATCGCGACTGGCCGGTAAGTAAACCTGCCCCTATATGTCTTATTTTCAATAGCATTAATTGGGTCTAAAGTATAATGCAAGTTTGTTTTAGCTAATTCTTTTAATACTTTAATAGAAACATGGGGGTCATTTATCAGTTTTGGGGTGGTCATCCTGAAATGATTTTGCGCACACACCCAAATGTTAAGAACTAACTTCAAATCAGAAAGTGAAATACAACGCCGTAGACCAGCCTTACTGCTCTAATTGTGCGCCAAAACTGTGTCAAAAACGATATGGAATAGAGAGCCTTGAAAGTTGTGAGTGTTGGGAAAACCACCAAGATTCTGGCGCAACACATCCTAACGAGGTGGCGCAGTGGGGAAAAAAATTTCCCCATTGTTCATGTGAAGCGATATCAATCCCCTCCCCAATTTTTTAAGATGATTGATACTCATCCTATGGAATTCTCATGGAAAAAGTCAATCTTTAGCTACATATTACTGTCATGTCTATTTATATCTAGTAATAATATTAAAATCCTCAGATTTCTCCTATTTATGTTTCCTAATCACAGAGATCCCTTGCTGATCCTTGAGGCTTCCTCAACCCCATTCCATTTTACAGAATACTACACATTCTGTCTATAGATCTTCGATTCTATATATACAGGCAGTCCCCGGTTTTACATACAAGATAGGGTCTGTAGGTTTGTTCTTAAGTGAATTTGTATGTAAGTCGGAACTGTATATTTTATCATTGGAATCCCAGACAGAACTTTTTTGGTCTTGTGACAATTGGATTTTAAAAATGTTGGGTTGTCATAAATCTAGATACACTAAACTTCAGTACAGACTCCTCCTAACTGTTATAGCTGATTCATTTGTGCCTAGGACTAAGTAGAATACATTAACCACATCCAAGGTCCTTTGTAACTAGGGTCGTGATCTAAGTCGAGTGTTCTTAAGTAGGAGGACCAGCCTTACGTATACAACTGTATACACAAAATGGGCTACTAAACAATATTATATTACTTTAGATGACAGATGAGAACTATTAGTTGACAGATTATTGGTACTTGTAAAACAGAAGCACATCTGCTTCAAGCCCATGTAATTTAGATTTGGGCATTTCATTTATGTGGAGACACAAGAGTAGTTATATTCCTGTACATAGGGGGCAGTATTATAGTAGTTATATTCTTGTACATAGGGGACAGTATTATAGTAGTATATTCTTGTACATAGGGGCAGTATTATAGTAGTTATATTCTTGTATATAACGTTATTGTAGCCCTAAGAAGGGCTGTTGGGTTGTTGTAGAATCACTCCTGCCTAACAGTAAGCTAATAGAACACCCTAACGCTTTCCCTGACCAGCAGCAGCTCTCTCCCTAGCGGCATCCAGACAGAGAATGATCCGAGCAGCGCGGGCAGCGGCTAGTCTATCCCAGGGTCACCTGATCTGGCCAGCCAACCACTGCTATCGACGTGTAAGGGTACCACGTCATGCTGGGTGGAGTGCAGAGTCTCCTGGCTTGTGATTGGCTCTGTTTCTGGCCGCCAAAAAGCAAAACGGCGGGAGCTGCCATTTTCTCAGGCGGGCGAAATACTCGTCCGAGCAACGAGCAGTTACGAGTACGCTAATGCTCGATCGAGCATCAAGCTCGGACGAGTATGTTCGCTCATCTCTATTAATAACCAATATATTTGTGAATGATCCCATAATAAATAGCCCCTTTGGCTTCGGTACAGTGGTTCAGCTTCTTCTGCTCCAGATCTGAATGGATCTCAAGACAGGAAAATCAGGCAGATGCTCCTGCAGATCCACCAAAGATTTTTCTATATATATATATAGCAATAACCCTTAGTAAACAATCATATTATATAGTAGTAGCCACCTAGGCAATGAGCATGTGATATAGCAGTAGCCACATAGGACACAAATATGTTCTATAGCATTAGCTGACTAGGCATCAAGCATAAAATATAGAAGTAGGCACCTATGCAACAAGTATCCTCTATAGCAGTAGCCGTCTATGCAACAAGTGTGTTCTATAGTAGTAGCCACCTCGGCTATGGTCATCTGCTACAGCAGTAGCTGCCTACACTGACAGGAGTTGGGAGTGCAGCAGCAGAGAGTGTGATAGTAAAGCATAGAGAGATCGCTGTCTGCTGCTAACTGAACAGTGTCAGAGAAGATTAACATAACACATGCCCCCTCTGCTCCTGTGCCTCCTCTCTGACAGTGGAAACTATTATGATTGTCAGATAGCAAGACTGATATCTCAGCAACCCTGGGAGCTAGAATATTCAAGGTGCCCTTGAATCTGTGTAGCAACCCCCACAGAATTGTATGTTAATCACGACATGTGTGAAGTGGCAAAATCATTAAAATAGTGTCACACTTGTGGGGACAAGTGTAGGGGAAAGTCTCTATGGGAAGAGTCTGTGGACCATCTGGACCACCGTGGGGGATGATGGTACTAGCGGCAACCCAGGACCCAGAGTCTAAGTGGCCCCCGGTCTTCGCCAGAGCCCGCCACAAAGCGGGATGGTCTTGCTGCGGCTGGGTGCCAGCAGGTCGTTCCATGGGTGTGACCAGGCCCACGGTGGTAGCCAAAGTAGGGAAGCAGGAAACAGGAACCCCAGAATGGCACAGGAACCACAGGGGCGCATCACCGGAGTAGGAATCACATGGACACATCACCAGAGTTGGACACAGAAACAGACCTTGGCATGATGGCAGGACCTCAGCAGGATGGCAGGACCTCGTGAGGATGGCAGAACCTCGGAATGACAGGACCTCGGGAAGACCACTGGGATACAGGACCGCCACAGGAATACTGGACCGCCACAGGAATACTCGACCGCCACAGATATACTCAAAGGCCACAGGAATACTGGACCGCCACAGGAATACTGGACCGCCACAGGAATACAGGACTGCCACAGGAATACAGGAGCACCAGAGGAATACAGGAGTGCCACAGGGATACAGGAATGCTACGGGAATACAGAAAACACAGGAAATACAGGAACACAGAAGAACACTGGAGTACAGACACACAGAGGAATCCTGGAAACGCTGGAACACAGAGGGACACTTGGAAACACAGGAGGGCTTTCACTTCATGGAGAATGACTTGAAGATCCGGCGGAGAGTGAAGGGAAGTGCCGGATTATTAGGGTGAGCCGGATTAGCCAGCGCCAATCAGAAGGACGCTAGCCCTTTAAGGCAGGACGGGCTGGCTCGAATGCGTCCTAGCAGAGGAAGAGCGAGGAGGAGGCGGAAGGAGGAGGTGTGCGGCCTGGACGGGACCACAGCCTGGAGCTTGGAGAGGTAAGATTGGGGGGAGTGGGGACACCGCACCACATAGGAGGGCACAAGTGTACCCGGCAATCCGTACCGAGGATACGGGTACGGCCGTGACAAAGAGTTAGATACTAATGACATTTATTCCCTGTCCACAATAATGGAAAGGGGATAAATAAGGAAAAGCAATCAAAATAATGATTTTCCACATGTGACTAATTCGAATAGAGAGACAAGTCAATGCAGAGATCAAAGGACATCACACTACAATTCTGTAATATAAGGTTGGGTTGTCATAAGAATCAATATTAACAATAAATCTTCATTACAGACACCTGTGATACTTGTTACAGCTGATCATTGTAGCCTAGGACTAAAGTACAATAAATTACCAATATCCAGTGGTCCGTTTGTAACTAGGGGTCGTATGTAAGTTGAGTGTTCTTAAGTAGGGGACCGCCTGTATTGCATCTGCAATCTCCAGGAACTTAGGAAACACGTGGCATTGACGTAGACATACAAAAGTAATCTTTGGCCTCCCCGGCATGGGTTTTATTTTTCCTGCTTCTATTAAAAGGTTTGATTAGATCTTATAGCAGACACCAGAAATTGAGATTCTGTATTTGTTTCAACTTTTTCCATTTTTTTGTCAAGGTGGCTGTGTGAGGGCTTGTTTTTTTTGGTTTAATGCCTGTAGTTTTTACTTGTACACACTTTTTGATCACATTTGAAGATTCCGGCGGGAGTGAAGGGAAGTGCCGGTTATTATGTGAGCCGATTGCCATCGCCAATCAGAAGGACGACTAGCCCTTTAAGTGCGGACGGGGCTGCTCGAATGCGTCCTACGCAAGAGAAGAGCGAGGAGGTAGGCGGAAGGAGGAGGTTGTGCGGCTGGACGGGACCACACGCCTGGCTTTGGAGAAGGTAAGATTGGGGGAGGGGGACACCAGCAACCACATAGGAGGCACAAGTGTACCCGGCAAATCCGTACCGAGGATACGGGTACGGCCGTGGACAAGAGTTAGATACTAATGACATTTATTCCCTGTCCACAATAAGTGAAAGGGATAAATAAGGAAAGCACAAACTATGATTTTCCCACTGTACTATTCGAATAGAGAGACAAGTCCAATGCAGAGATCAGGACATCACAGGCTCCAATTCTGTAAATAAGTGCATTCTCCACAAGTGTCCTGGGTGCTACTGAACAAACCCAAAGATATGGTTCCCAGATAGCTGGGGCGTTACTAGCACTATTTGGAAACTTTGCTTTTATTTAAGCCAACCAAACACTACCAATAATGTTGACTGAATTAGGATTTTTTTTAAAATCCGCTCCCTACTGACTCCCTCATACATGTGCTACAAACTGCCTCAGCTACAATTCATGTCTCATGATTAAGAAAGCTACTTTTCCAAATAATCCTTAAGCAGTGGCTTAAGTCCCAGGGACAACAGTTTATGAAGTTGAACTTCCAACTTTCCGAGATCTTCATGTCCCCTATTACTATCCACTGGGGGAATTGATAACGACCCATATACAGATAATGGTTTACTGAGCTGCTTCTGAAAGTTGTCACACTTGGGGTGATTTTCACACCCAACTCCCCAATACCTCCTGCCAACTCTCCCGATAGATGGCCCACTGAGACATATTCTCGAACACTGTATGATGGTTGCGAATGGGAAGAAAGCAATCAGCTCCATTTAACTATGGACTTAATAACTATTGTTCCCTGTAGATTTTCGTTCCCTGTTGGGTAAGAGAGAGACAAAGAACCTGGTCCGTGTTATATGTTTCCGTTACTACAGAAGCATTTAAGTTCTCATAAGGCTAGATTGGCTCTAACAATAGGTAATCCAGTGCTGGAGAGATTCCATTGGGGTATGACCCTTGGTATACTATATCTTATGTTACGATAGTACCACAATTCACAATCAAAACTATATGCAAATCATCTTATTTTGTAAAAACATAAACACCGAAAGACAATTAAAAGGACACGTGAGCCACTGGACTGCCCCAAACGAGCGATTCAACGAACACGTTGTCGGGGTCTAGCACGCACTGTCCTTGGTCGGTAATAATTTAATACTCTACTGCTGTAGGACTGCTGTGTATACTTCAGATTTTAGGTACTGTGTTTGCCACTCAACATTCCCTAATTGGGATTCATGTGATTATTATGTATCTGATCTATTGCTTACCTCAGCTCAGTCCCTATTCCATGTTTACTATGTATATACAGTAGTGTGATGTTATTACTATTTTACGCATACCAGGACAGTGTATGCTATTTAATGTTTGTTGCTCCAGTGATGCCTTTTTAATTGTATTTCTGTGTTTATGTTTACAAAATAAAGATGATTTGCATATAGTTTGATTTGTGACTAGTGGTACTCTCGTAAACTTCTATCATAAAATTTTCTTTGGTGTTCTTTAGGGGATGTCTGTGTGTAGCCCAGCTCATACATCCCAACATACATTGGTGGTCTCCTCTCAGGTGATGATAAGGAAAAACACTACACATGTACTCAGATTGTCATACAAAACATCAACCAAAGGTAATACAAGTCTATCGCACATTCTTGAAAAAGTTAATATTACACAAGAATCAAGATTATCTATTTGCATCACTTCACATTTGCTGTACAGACCCCATGGAAGCTTGGCAGGCGGTCATGTCTGACCCATGGCGCACTAACAAACTGTATACATTTGTTGGACAAGTGGAAGAGAGGAGGGTTCAATAAACAATGTAGAGAGAAATCAAAAGAGCTGCAGAATGCTGGGAGGAGAAGAAGACATGGTCCACTGCACACTACTGCACTGCAGAACAATTAGAACCTTAGCCAAGATGAACTGATGTAAAATTCCAGCCTGTTCAGAAGTTCAGGACGTCATAAAACCTGGACACAAAGTGGAAGATGAAACCTGCTGCAATAATAGGGGAACAGTATGAACAGCAGAACCTTAAAGAGTCTCCAGAGTTCTTTCCCTTTCCTGAAGAATGTTTGTTTATTAAACAGCTTCCGCAAAACAACCGGGATTGGGGATTCTTTTTGGTCATTTGTAAAAGACAGGTGGTCTCACCATAAACACCAGGAGATGTCATGTCAACAAGACTTACATAATATTCAGGTTTTTATATGCAGTTTTTTCAAAGAAATTGTCTAACCACAGACACTTATCTCCTATCCATTGTAATATCTGACATCCTCAAAGACATGAATGGAGTGCTGCACATGCATAGGCTTCAGAAGACGGACTTATAGACAACCCCTAGTTACAGACAGATCCCTCTGCCCACTGTGACCTCTGGTGAAGCTCTCTGGATGCTTTACTATAGTCCCAGACTGCAATGATCAGCTGTAAGGTGTCTGTAATGAAGCTTTATTGATAATCCTTGGTCCCATTACAGCAAAAAATGTTAAAACTCCAATTATCACTGGGGCAAAAATGTCTAGAACTTCAATTATAAAATATACAGTTTCGACTTACATACAAATTCAACTTAAGAACAAACCTCTGGACCCTATCTTGTACGTAACCCAGGGACTGCCTATATTGATATCTTTTCTTGAAGAAAATCCTGAAAAACCCATTCAAATGGAATTGTCCTACTGCAGACACATCCATCGGGTGTCCTTAAGTAGGGGACCGCCTGTATCTGATCGGTGATGGTAAAATTCCATTCCTTGCACTAATCAATATTTTTTGCATCAGCAGAGCATAATCGGTTGCTGCCATGCTCTATGTAGTGGCAAGAAGCTGTAACCGCAGGCTCGGGTCCCAATCAAGTAAATTCTTTAAAACTCTTTAAAACATTTTTGAAAACTCCTTCCCATAGAATAAAGTAGGAATAGATTAGAAGAAAAAATTTAGATTGCATGTTTTTTTACCTGATTTACACTGACATTTGGCTCTAAATATTGCATGAAAATATAGAAAGTGCAAAACACCATTAGCAATTATTCATTATCATATCATTACATCATCATTATCATCATAAATATGAATTCACTGTTGGCACCAATGGAACCCCAAAGGCTCCCACTAACTATAATTGGGTCCACTGGGGTCCTAGTCAGATAATTATGCCAGATCAAAAAGTCCTGCTTTTACAGAAAGTGGGATTTAACTTAGTGAAAAGCTTATTTAGGGTCTTTAAAGGGTTTTCCAGAGGTTGATTAACATTGTTGCCTTCTCCCAAAAACAGCACCACACCTGACCATGGTTTGTACTGGTATAGCATCTCAGCTGTATAGAAATGAAAGGAACTTAGTTGTAATACCATGCATCACCCATAGTTGGAGAAGGAGCTGTCTTGAAAGCAGTCATGTCTTCAACCACCAGAAAGCCCCTTTAGCCCCTTGGTGCAAAAGGACATACTGGTACATGTATGTCGGAAAATGCTGTCTGTTGGTGCATCTCGACGTACATGAATGTCTCCGCAATCCCCACGGCTCAGGAGCCTAGTGCAACCCTGATGTCCTATGAAGGACCCCAGGGCTGCCAGCAGTATCTAACACAGTGCATAGGATGACTAAGGTAATATACTGCAATAAATTAGGATTGCAGTATATTACATTGAACAAGTGCTCAAATGATCACTTGTTCATGTCCCACCCTGGGACAAAGTAAAACAGTCAAAAAAAATTCTTAAAAAAGTGCAAATAAAGAAAAAATAATAAAAATGAATAAAGATCCCCTAATGCCCCATCACATCCGTAACAATCTGTAGAATAAAATAAAATGTTACTGAATGGTGAATGCCGTAAAAAAATGTAAAACAAAAATCCCACAAAAAGTTATTTTCACAACCAACCTAAATAACATTGATGGTTATGTTATATAGAATTGTCCCCTAAATCCCTTCCTCATCGAATCCCTTCCCTTCCTTGGTTGAACTTGATGGACAATTGTCTTTTTTCAACCGTATGAACTATGAACCTCATAAAAAAGAATTGTTAAAAAGTGATCAAAAAGTATCATTTACCCCAACATAACACCAATAAAAAGCTTGTCCCACAAAAAACAAGCCCTAAAACAGAATGTATACAAAAAAAATGAAAATGTTATGCCTTTTAGAACATGTCTATGTAAAAACAAGCACATTTCTCAAGAATTGAGTTCTATATTCTGCAAAACAAATCAATCATAAAATAGCTATGTAAATGGGGTATCACTGTAGTCGTGGTGACCTATAGAATACAGATAAAATATTATTTTTATGGTACAGCAGTGAATGGCCTATAAAGGAAAAACAACTAAAAACCCTAAACCCCACCAAGAAATAGATAATAAAATCTCATTAATTAGCTATTGACTCCCCCATAAATACTTCACCCGAAAAGTGGATCTCATCCCGGAAATAATAATCGCTCATATGTCCATGTTACAGAAAAATGTTATAGCCGATAAAATGTGACAATGCAAATATGCCCTGGATGCCTCCTTCTATGCCCGGCCGTGTGCCCATACAGCAGTTTACCACCACATATGGGGTATCGGCATACTCAGGAGAAATAGGGTATCAAACTTTGTGTGGAACTTTTTGTCATTTAATCCATTGTGAATTTTAGATTTTTGGACCAAAATTATTGTATTGTTCAAAAAAATTACAAACTGTAAATTCCACTTCTATTTTATTTTAATCCCTGTAAAGCACCTAAAGAGTTAACAAACTTCTTAAAGTTTGTATAATGGGGTTTTACTAATATTAGGGTTCTTAAAGTCACTTGAAAGCTGAGCAGTTGTCTGTAAATAAACATTTTGTTGATTTCCATAAAAATGTAAAAAATTGCAACCACACTTCTAAGCCCCATAGAAAAATGAAAGGATGCATAAAAAGCCATGCCAACACAAAGCGGATATTCGGGAAATGAAGTTATTTGGATGCTATAACTATCTGCCTAAAAAGAAAAGAATTTAGAACTTTGAAAAATGAGAATTTGATCGCTTTTGAAGGTGGGCACACAAAAATGGAAATCTTGCACTGTTGGTTTTAGAATTTAACATTTTTTTTTATCGTAATGGAGAAATAATGTAATAGTTGATTTAAAACTAACCAGGAACGTCATTTTTAGGTGGTGGCAGCTTCCAATAGGCTTTTCTGTGCTGGTTTTCAAAATGCTTTTGTCAGCAATCTGAATCTGATTCTCAATCTGAATTACCTGGCTCCCTGCCAGCAGTGTGTGGTGAGTTCCAGGGGGAGATGGAGCTACAGCCTGTGTGTGCCTGTGCGCTAGTCTCCTTATGCATTCTTCCTTTACTCCACACCATCCCCCTGCTCAATGCACATGACAGGAAGAGGGGAGGGGTGAGGGAGCTGCATGAATGTGGAGGAGACTGAGACACAGAGGCTGCTGCATCGGCCTCTCCCCATCACCTACCACACGCTTCTGGCAGGGAGCCAGGTAATGTGAAATACAGTTTTATAAAGTACTGAAATGATTAAGAATGCTGACAAAGGCATTTAGAAAATCAGCATAGCACAGGCTATAGGAACCTCTCTCGCTAAAACTGACATTCCTGGTGACAGGTTCCCTTTAATTGGATTGTTACAGACACTAGGAAACCCTGTTATGGGTAGTTCTTTTCATTTTTCACATTAATAATGCATTTTGTACAGAGTGGGAATTTTTTTTTTGACTTGGGTATTTTATTTTGTGCTACATTTCCAAGTCCCACTATATGACTACCATATGAGCTCATTTATTGACTTGCATAATACACGGCAATTATTATATGTTGCAAAGTATTTTACCTTGACAGAATATGAGATCCCTTATATGAAGAAGGAGCTTAATAGACAGAATTTACCTGCACCCATTGATATTGCATCTGCAAACTGAGTGAACTTAGAGGCTCCTGCTATTTACCATTACACTATTTATATAATAATAATTCCTTTATTTATATAGCGCACACAGATTACGCAGCGCTGCACAGAGCTTGTCACATCAGTCCCTGTCCCCAATGGGGCTCACAATCTAATCAACCTACCAGTATGTTTGGAGTGTGGGAGGAAACCGGAGGACCCGGAGGAAACCCACGCAAATACAGAGAGAACATATTAACTCTTTGCAGATGTTGACCTGCTACATTATTTAGGTAGCCATAAACAATACAACTTTAACAGTGTAGTAAAAAGTGTGTGGCATGTACAACCATGTGATAGGGGACCAAGTCATGAAGGCTAAACAACCTTACCCTTAGTCATTGGAATAAAATACAGTAATTATCACCTGCTTCAGATTTGCCATGGATATTTCCCAGCTTAACCTTCTAACTATAACAAATAGCCCAGTCATTAGTTATACTCATGACAACAAGTGGAAAGCTAGCTCCGCTATTGTTACCGAAATTCCTTATTACACAGTAGAGGTCACGCATTGTAGCCTACTGTTAATGAAATCATTGTGGCAGCTCCCACTCACTGAGTCCAGACGCTAGAGAGGTGGTTTATAGCGGAGGATATGAAATAAGTTCCCAGGTCATTGAGTAGGTCAATGGGTTATAAGAAGTCATGATCATGGATGCTGATAATACATGGGCGTGTTTTCCATCTTTAGCTGCTGTTAAATGGTTTTGGTGGCTGGATGAGGAGGTCTGTAGAGGGTATTATAGGGGTATCTGTGGCTGGTAATGTAGAGGGTATCTGTGCCCTACATAATATTGCATCTGCAATCTCCAGGAACTTAGGAAATGCGTGGCATTGACATAGACATACAAAAAAAGTAATCTTTGGCCTCCCCGGCATGAGTTATATTTTTCCTGCTTCTATTAAAAGGTTTGATTAGATCTTATAGTAGCCACCAAAAATTGAGATTCTGCATTTGTTTCAACTTTTTCCATTTTTTTGTCAAGGTGTCTGTGTGATGGCTTGTTTTTTTTGCTTTAATGCCTGTAGTTTTTACTTGTACACACTTTTTGATCACGTTTAATATGATTTTTTGTGTGATGCATGATTAAAAATGTGAATTTGGTAATTGTTTTTCCTTTATTTCTCGAAAAGTTCTTTTGTAGTATAGGGATGGGCAATTTCTTATATATATATATTTTTTTTTACCAAAAACTTTTAGTTTTGAGTTGAGATTAATTGATGCTGGGCATTATACTGTCATCTAATCTGGCATGGCCTAATAAAAAGATACTCCTGTCCCCTGCCCTAATGGAAAGATACTACGGGCAGCCCAGGGGATCCTTAGTTGACCTGTCGCAAGGTCCCAGCATTCGTCTGCGCATGCACCATACTACACTGCCGACTCAGAGTAGCTACATAGTTTGTGTAGCTCCTGGCACCTCACTGTCTACATACCTACTCGGAGTCGGCAGAAAATTGTGGCGCATGCGCTGACGAATGTGGGGACCTTGTGGCTGGCACCGCGAACAGCTCGAGACATACTGACCTGACGCGGTCAGCGAGAATTCAGGTCAGAGGGCGGGATGTGGGTAGGTGACGTGTGCAGGGGGGGAGCAAACCAAGGGGCATAAGAATGAAGGAGAAGGGCGGGTGAGGGGTGGTAGTATTCTTTTCAAATTACACACTGAGGAGCACTTTCCCGAGGGTGGGGGGAAACTACTCCTCTTCAGCCCCGCCCAGGGGGCGACACGACTAGTCACACAGCACATGTCATTCAAAGGTAAATTATAAGTTTTCTTTTGTTCTGTAAAACCGATTTTTCATACAAAAAATGTTTAGCAGTGTATGGGCAATGCTCTATGGAGACGTGGGGGTTGCTAAAAAGGGGTCTCCTAGTGACAGCTTCCCTTTAAGCATTAGTAGTGCAAACATCAAAACCCATTCCATATTCCCCAATGTTGAAAGTTTTCCCATTTGCTGAAGAGCAAAAGTGACAATTTCCTATAAAGCTGAAGTGGTCTTCATGCTGATGATCATGTCAGCCTTCAGGTCTATGAATATGATTGAAACACACAAAGCCAATTCATGGTGTCATTCAGTATGTGCTTATTACATTATGGGCATCAGCTGTCACCATGACCTGTGCAAACTCATATTTCTCGCTGAGATTTGCTGTACAAACATCCGCATCACAGTAAATGATTCATATTTTCCAGCTTTTTCTTTGATAAGAAGCCGTATACTGTCATTATTCTTGGAGGAAAACAGACCTGGCGGCCTTGATAAATCTTGGCTTTATTCATGAATGGGACAGGATGAGACGGGTTAAATCACAGAGACCATCTGTCTGAGCCCGTCCCTATTAATACAATCCTACAGAAATATTCTGCAATGAGCTCATAGCCGGATATAGTGGGGTTCTGTTATAGAATCTTTACTGTTCATCGATACAGAATTAGTTCTCAGAAGACTCCCAGACTTATTCACCTCTTCATCTACAGACCCTCAGCTGCCGCTCTCCGTCAAGACTTCTTCTAACTCCATCTAAAAGGGAATGTACAAACAGTGATACGAATATTTTATTATTTATTTATTATATTTTATTTACTCTACATGAATGATGTGAGCGGCCATCTTGCCTGAACAGTTGTTGGCAACATTAGGCTTGGTCTGTGAGTTGTACTGAGATAAATGTGCAGGGAGGGGGGGGGGCGGGGTTCTGGTAAGCTTTGACTATCAGCTATTGTGAATGGTGGATCCTGTGTTATCTCTACATAGGTGTCACTATTTTATTGTAATTGATTATTAGGTGACTGCTTGAAAAGTGATCTCCACAAAACAGGAAGTGCCTAATATAAGATTTAAGGGATTTAATTCATAATTTGTTTGATAATCTGTTAAAGGGTTACATGGTCCTTCAATGTTTTAGCACCCCCTAGTACCCCTGGTCTTCAGAGACACAAGATATGGCTGCTCAGCCAATCACTGACTAAGGCTACATTCACACGATGTATGTCCGCCGTACCGTAGAATTCTCTTTTCAACCCAATTACTAAACTCATACAATATGACGATATGCAGTGATAGAGGAGCTACATTTGACTATAACTAACACAGCCTTAGGTATTCATCAAATGGCTGTGTCTCTCAATATCTGTAAAACTTTTCTTCTTATGGAAACTGTATTCTATAGCTCAAAGCATATCATGACTCAAAGTACTCACATTTTAGGGTTCTTACTCAATAATGTAAACACATTGCAGGTTGAATGATGCTTTTTGTTTGACTTTATTACAGAATGGGCCTGAGGCATCACATACTTTGTGCCTATAGTTCTTTGAAATGTGAATCCCAACCCTAACAGCAATTAAACCACTTACCGACATGTGACGTAGTATTACGTCACATGCCGGGTGCGGGTGCATGGAGAGGGCTCACAGGCTGAGCCCTCTCCATAGCCGGTAAGTCTTTGCTGCATATTGCCAGCTCCCGCTGATCGCTGCCAGCGAAGCTGCCAGTGGCTTCAAAAAGATGGCGGCGCATGGGCATGTAGACATGTCATCCGTAAAGTGAAATCCGTAAAATCCAATTTCACTGCATTTGGAATTTTTTTCCTGCTTCCCAGAACACGGCATGGAATATTAAATACCCCCATTTTGAAGTGTAATTTGTTACGCAGAAAATGAGCTATCACACAGCTCTGTACATGGAAAAATAAAAAAGTTATAGATTTTTGAAGGTGGGGAGTGATAAATTAAAACGCAAAAACTAAAAAGGGCTGCGGCGTTACGGGGGTTAAGACCTTCCTTTACCTCTTTATTTTTTAGGGATCTTCTTATGATGTCCAAATTTTTAGATATCTATGCTATATATCGATGCTATATCTTATGTAGTCTATAGTTCTCTTAACCAAAGCTGCATTGACAATAATCAATTTATGATGATGCGGCTAAAGGGATTTCAATAAGTCCCTGGTATTTGAGATGGTCTTCCACATAAGATAATAGCAAATACAAAGCCTATAAATAAACAATCCATTATTTGTAATGGCTTATATCATTTGGTGATAGCACATATTGAAAAATCTCTATGCAGGATGGCAGTTTACAGGCATTAGCTCTTTTTAAAGGAGTTTTCCCATGAAGACAAGTTAGGCCGTATCCATCAGTGCTGAGACCCCTACAGATCGCTAAAACGAGGGGTCCGAGTAATGGAGCAGGCGGCCCCGCATGACACTTCTGCTCTATTAAACTCTATGGAGCTGAGGGAGATCGCCGAGCGTGGTGTTCAGCAATTTCCACAATAGTTTTTGCGATCTGCAGGTTCTCAGCACTGAGACCCCCACTGATCAGCAAGTAAGGCCCTATCGTGGGAAAACCCCTTTAATTCTGTGGAATCTGTTTCCATCATTCTTTTTCAATAAATGTCTAGGATGTTAACAAGAATAATATCATGCTGAAGGAATGCTGAATAGAATAATAATCTTATATTAGGAGTATGTCATACAGTACAAGTAGTTCTTTCTAGCTTTCTAGAGAAAACAATTTAGCTATTGTAATATTACTGAGAAGCATTACACACTGCCTCCCACTTATCCTATTATATACAGATGTCTATCAAGATCTTTCCCTTTGTGTTTTCTGTGGAAAGGTGGGTGATTACATTTTGTTTCTGAGCTGGGGGTTGTCAGGTGTGGTTTGAGTGATGGAAGACTATCCAATTTGCGTCCAGAATGCCATAAATACCTAATCCTTAGTTTACTCAGGGCTGGATATACTAGTCTTTTGCTTCATGTTGTGCTATTTTCTCTATTTTGCATGCTGTGTATTCTGACCCTTGCTCTGTTATTTCACTATATATTTGCCTAATGATTCTGGACCTTATCAACTCTTGAATGTTACCTGGCTATTCTGACTTCACTTGTGTCTGTCTTTTTATCTCTTTATGCTCGTTCATGATCTGTTCTGAGCACATACTCAGAGTGGGGGCCGTCGTCCAGTTGTCCCATGCGCGTTATAACAGTACGGGCAAGTAGGAAGGGACAGGGGTTGTGAGTTAGCTCAGGACCTGCAGCTCTTTCTCTGTCTTGAGAGCTGTACAGATATTGACACATCGAAAATGGTCTATGTTCCCATAGAAGAGTCATCTAATTTCTTTATCTCATCAATTCACTAAGACCTACTAATGAAGCCATTGGGTCGGATTTTGGAATGAGTTTGTGCCTAGAATGTGTTGTCCAAAATGTTACAATAGGTTTTAGGCCTTTTAGGTTTGTTGCACCATACGCAGCAGTTTGGACAGCTACCTGCTAAACCAACAGCTATTCCTTCTGACTCTTCTACACACAAATGCCCACCTTCGGAAAGCATGTATGTATTCTGATAACTTTTGATCTTGAACCAATGCTTGTGACTGTGTGCAACTTCTATTGACTATGTCCACAGAAAAGAGACATATGAGCGGATCTTTAATTAAAATACTCCTAGAATCTTGAATAATTTGCTCCATGTGCTGTGCACCACATTCATTAGTGGTTTTAGAAACTTTTTGTAATGTTTCTAACTGAAAACAGGAGTGACCGCTTTTTTTCCTCTTTTTTGTCTCCTAAACCAGACCAACAAGTTAATGGTACATTCAAACAAAACCTCCCTTGATAGTAAAGAGTTTTTCCTACAGTCACTCTGTCTTCTTTGTGAAGTGAAGATCCTATCAAGATAGAATCCAAGTTCCAAGTCCAGCTATGGGTTTGAGGTTGAACAAGTCTATTCATTGCATTCACAACGTGTATTTTTGGACCAGTCTTAAATCTTGTAAGATCTATCACAGTGGTTGATGATGGATGAAAAATCTGGCACAGAATAAGATTTCCTATCCTAACTTTTACCTGTCTAAATTATACGCTATTAGTTTGTGACTTACAATGAAGATTTGTTTATATTCCTAAGGAATTTTAAAGAAACATTCCTGAATAAAAACGAACACTAGAATTTATGGACCCTTAGGGCATCAGACAGCACATTATTCAAAGATTACAGTCTGACAATTTGTAACATAATTAGAATAACTATGTTGAGCAATAGAAATGGGAATTTTACTGTACACAGGTATTAGGAATGTGTCTGTAATTACATATGCAGCTAATATAGCAATTTTCATTGTATTATTCTAGTTCAAGTCGAGCTTGATGATAAGACCTTACAAGGTAGCAAAAGAGGTGTGGTTTTCCTTGCCCCGTCCTGGAAAACATATTTGTATATTTCCCAGAATCCCCTGGTGGAGCCTCAATGGCTATAAGTGACCTGCAAGGCAGCTTCAATTGGCAAATTCTCCATAAGAAGAACTCTCACTTACTGACCCTAGAAAGACTAAGGGTAAATGTACTGGACTAGCCAAACATGTCTTCAGACCTAAACTCTATTGAGCATCTGTGAAGCATCCTTAGAGCTGGAGGACCACACCATTTCATACATCCACCAGCTCCATCATGTCAACTGGAAGAGGATTCCAGTAGCTATAACCCGTGAAGCTCTAGTGATCACCAAACCCAGGAGAGATAAGGCAGTGTGGGAAAATAATGGTGGAAAAACAAAATAATGACACTTTGGGCCCAAATCGGTCTACTCACTTTTGTTGAAAAGTCTAAGTCCATTCAGTCCATTTCCTTACCTTATATAACAGTAAATGTGCAAGATTTAACATAAAAGAGGTAAAAATAAGTACTGTATATATCATACCTTAAATGAGGGGGCTAGCAGTTTAGTGATGTAAAGGCTAGGGACAACAAATGTACTCCTTAGCCAGGATGAACATGCAAAATTATGAAAAAGTCATGAAAACAATGGAGCTATACAATAGAGTTTAATATTTTGCTATAAAAAAACAATTAAATAAAAATAGATGAAGGAAACAGAAAAATGTAGACACCTGAATGCACCCAGGGGCAGTTGATATGATTTCTATGAAAGTTTATTTTTTATGTTCTTTATTACCTCATTTGATATAATGCAGAACCCCAGGGCAATATAAGAAGTTCAAACATGACTTCCGAGTTGTTTGTATTCCCATTAAAGGTACTTATAAAGCAGTTTTGCAGGACTTCAAGTTTAGACTTAATAGTGTAAGTCATTTGGGTGGCCTTAATAAAAGCTACTTTAAGTCTTCAAGCATTTTAATACTGCAGATGGTCTAATTAATTTTTACTAACAAACCCAGAAAGGTAGATGTCAGATAAAATGATTTATTATATTAAATATATGCAAGAGTGCACTTCAGGTTTTTCCTAAATACCTTATATAAACTTTGGCAGAAGTCCATAAAGTTTGTGTCTCTCTTGTAATAATCTACTGACTAAATACTGAGAAAGATGCAGTGAGGAGGGTGGACCAGGAGGAGGGGGGAGACTCTATCCTTCCAAGCGTAGAGTAGCATGGCCCGGGCTCACCAAGAAGCCAGTCGCCTGTGGTCAATCAAACAGTGGACCACCCACTACCTCCCTATCCCAGTGGTCTGATGGGCTTGGGGGCCATCTTTCAAGCTGCCTTTACAACTTTACAGGCGGGGAACCATGCCACCTTATAGTTGCTGCAGAACGTTGTGAGCAAGCAAAGGCAGCAGAAAGTCATGAACAAGGAAAGGCTGCAGAATGGCAACTTGAGCATTAACATAGTCTGCAGATGCTCCAGCTATGACCCAGCTTATCCAGGGTTACCTTTCTTGGAGACTTGTCAATGGTACAATGTGTCTGGGGACCAATAGATCCAGTACCTCATCACTTGTCTCAGAAGCAAGGTCATGGAAATATTTGGATATTTGCCTAGTGAGACCACTCTGACTATGAGAATATCAAGCAGGCTTTGGTCTGTCAGTACAACTTGACCTGTGAGACCTAACAGAAGATGCTCCAGAGTTTACAGCAGGAATCTGCTGACAGCTGCTCCAACCACATGAGGGCCCCACTAAGAGCAGTGGATGTCCATGCACCCCTCTCCTCATCAGTAGGTGAACCCCATTTATATAATCTGTGTAAACAGCCGGGACACTTTAAAGCCCACATCCTTGTCCACAGTGCAAGAAGGACCTGGTGCTGTCCTTAAAACCGTGCCCTTTTTTGTGTGTGGGTTGGAGTGCTAGGAGGTTCAGTGACAACTTGCAGCCCATGACCACAGGACATGACCCTTGTACAGCCTGAACTGGTGTCTTTACAGAATTTAGTCCCCGTGAAAACCTTCTTTATTTTCGTGGGACGAATGACAGCTGCACCAGGTGATGAGGATGCAGGGTTCACCAGAGGTGTGGTCCAGGGAACCACAAATAATGGTACCCTGTACGATCAGCGCAAAGGAATCCATTGGTGATGTTGAGATCTGCAAATCTACAAAGCTCCCAGTGGACTAACAGTCCAGCCAAGGGTGGGTCCAAACCCCAATCCAGTGTTCAGCTTTTCAGTTTTCCCTTTGGCGCAGCAGCACAAGAGCTAGGGAACTGTTGGGATGCTGAAGCTGAGGGTCACTAAGGCATAGAGAGGAAGTGTGCATAGAACACAAGTGCAGCCCCTTATCGCCCTGTAAAGGGGGGAATATACAATGAAAATATTGAAGTATACAACAAGGGGGGGGACATGTTAGGTCTTTTCGTGTACATTAGTGCATTACATAGAGTAGAACTATGCCTCACTTCCTCCAGCCTTATCTAGAACATAGTAATTAACTGTCTTTAAGAGAGAGCCTCAAAGACCTATTTCAAACCTCAACCAGCTGCATGGGCACTGACAGGCTTCTTAAAATTCCCTCCAGAAAGACAAATAGCCAATAACTTCATATGCCAGTTACAGAATTATGTGCTAACCCAGCCAGATAACAGGTACATTTCTGGGATAGAGGCAGTGAGGCACTTGCGCACCTGGGTCTCAATATATTCTGGAGGAAATATTTAAAACTCTCAATGGGAGCATAGTTAGTGGGTCATGTATGCTCTCAAAAGATACTGGAGATCAGGATACGTCAGATGGCATTGGAACTGTAATCCTATAACCTCTCATTGAGCAGTTTAAACTCAACCAAAGTTCTTGAGCTGATCAAGGCCAGAGGGGTTCCTTGCACCTGCCTTGGGTGTCTCCTCTAACTGTGTTTAAATTAGAATTTCCAGTAATCCGTAACACCAAATCCTCCAGTACCATAGGGCCAACATTTATTCAGGTTGCATGACATGGCAGTACTACGATCAATTATTGTCACTAAACATCCATTTCTTTACCTTTAACAAGAGGGTCTAGTGAGTTTGTCATTAGTTTTTAAACATCTGGTTTTGCCTATCCACTCATTGCATCTTATAGAAAGAATTTTTCGATGTTTGGTACATATCCATATATCCTTATCCTGAGAAGTAAGATTACTGTTATTACAAGTAAAGCCCCTTTAAATAAGGAATTGCAGACACCATCACTTCAGCTTCATAAACTGCACAACTGTGGTATTAGGGAAACGGACAATGGCTTAGTTATGATGAATGAGATATGATGTAGGTAGGGATGGTCTCTGGGATTTTGCTCACATCTAACTTAATGCAGATGTGTTAAGACAATGAGCTCTATTCTGTTGGTTTCCAGAATTAACCCTCACCTGTCACATTGCACTGACCTTTTGAAGCATATGTTCATCTAGTCATAAACTTCTTCACACTATGGGGCTCATTTACCAAGGGTCCGAACGCCGCGATTTCGTCGGATTTCCTGAATATTTCCATTTTGTGCCGAATTGCCCCTGGATTTTGGCGCACGCAATCCCATTTTGGCGCATCGGCGCCGGCTTCCATGCAACAGAAATCAGGGGGCGGGCGATCGGACAACCCAATGGATTTGGACAAACCGCAGAATTTAAAAAAGGATTTGTGTCGCAAGATCAAGCACTCACATGCACCAGGAAGAAGCAGGGGAACTCTGGTGGACCTAGGCGCAGCAGCGACACATGCAGGAACTCGGACACACGATGTTAGTGAATCACGCTGGACCCGAATACTCGTCGGACAATGCACCGTGGGATCGCGATGGGACCGGGTAAGTAAACCTGCCCCTATATGTCTTATTTTTCAATTAGCATTAATTGGGTCAAAGTATAATGCAAGTTTGTTTTAGACAATTCTTTTTAATACTGTAATAGAAACAATGGGGGTCATTTATCAGTTTGGGTGGTCGCTGAAAATGATTTGGCGCACAAACCAAAATGTTAAGAACTAACTTCAAATTCAAGAAAGTGAAATACAACGCCGTAGACCAGCTCTTAGCTGCTCTAATTGTGCGCCAAAAACTGTGTCAAAAAACGAGTAGGGAAAATAGAAGAGCCTGAAAAGTTGTGAGTGTTGGGAAACCACCAAGATTCTGGCGCCAACACATCCTTAACGAGGTGCGAGTGGGGAAAAAAAATTTCACCAGTTGTTCATGTGAAGGCTGATAATAAATCCCCTCCCCAATGTTTTTAAGATGATTGGATATCAATCCTATGGATTCTCAATGGAAAAAAGTAAATCTTTAGCTACATTATGACATGTATGTCATATTTATATCTAGTAATATATATCTTAGAAAATCTCAGAATTTCTCCTATTTTGTTTCCTAGTCACAGAGGATCCACTTGCATGATCCTTGAGGCTTTCCTCAACCCCCATTCCATTTAAAGAATACTACACAGTTCTGCTATAGATCTTCTGATTCTATATACAGGCAGTCCCCGGTTTACATACAAGATAGGGTCTGTAGGTTTGTTCTTAAGTTGAATTTGTATGTAAGTCGGAACTGTATATTTTATCATTGTAATCCCAGACAGAACTTTTTTGGTCTCTGTGACAATTGGATTTTAAAAATGTTGGGTTGTCATAAGAATCAGGATTAACACTAAAGCTTCATTACAGACTCCTCTAACTGTTATAGCTGATCATTGTAGCCTAGGACTAAAGTAGAATAAATTACCAACATCCAGAGGTCCGTTTGTAACTAGGGGTCGTATCTAAGTCGAGTGTTCTTAAGTAGGGGACCGCCTGTACAGTATACAAACATGTATACACAAAATTGGCTACTAAAACAAATATTATATTACTTTAGATGACAGATGACGAACTATTAGTTGACAGATTATATTGGTAGCTTGTAAAACAAGAAGCACATCTGCTTCAAGCCCATGTAATTATAGATTTGGGCATTTCAGTTTATGTGGAGACACATATCTCTACACATGTATAACTAGACATTCTTGGTCTGGGAAAACCATTAGTTAAAATCTACTAAAAGTGCAATATTTAGCTTGAATACCCAATAGTGTTAACATCTTTCTGCCTGTTTTATATAATTTGTGTTATTAAATGTTGGAAAACAATCATAAAAAACCTAGGAGTAAAATAGATTTCGTGCTCAGCAGAACCCAGACTATGAGATTTTTTTGGACTTTAGAAGATACTGATTTATGAAAGGTTTATTATCCTTGAGCTTTAATATTGGTGGAGACATCTGCAAATTCAAAGTCGGCAAAGAAAACAATCAAGTACATGCAGTCCCCGGGTTACGTATAAGATTGGTTCCTTGGGTTTGTATGTAAGTTGAACTTGTATGTAAGTCAGAACTGTATATTTTATAATTGTAGCTCCAGACAAAAAATGTTTTATTGACAATTGGATTCCCAATATTTTTTTTTACTAATGGGACCAAGGATTATCAATAAAACTTTATTACAGACACCCTACAGCTGATGATTACAGCCTGGGAGTAAAGTATAGTATCCAGAGAGCGTCACCAGAGGTCACAGTGGGCAGAGGGTCCGTCTGTAACTCAAGGTTGTCTGTAAGTCAGGTATCCTTAAGTAGGGGACAACCTGTACTTACTTTCAAAAATAATTGATGGTTTTACAACAAATAATTGTATTATTCTGAATGAGGTCCATTAATCATCTGTGGGATAATTCATAAAAATCAACCTGATCAGCTACATGACCGATTATAGTGGCCAAGATTTTATAAAGAAAACATATTGACTACTTAGCTTGACAAAGACTACATGGTAGTAAAAATGTTGCTGTGAATAAACACTCCATGATTCTTCTTGCATCGTTGCATACTTTCATCCTTCTAAAGATTATACTGGCCACTAGGGGAATCAGTAATAAAATATGGCATCTGGCCATTGTGAATAATTAGGTTTTATTAATGTAAATGACTGCTAGCTATACTAGTAGACATTGTCAATTTACCCCTGCTCACCCCTCTCCTCTCCATAGCAAATAGCACTGCATGGCCATAGACATTGGGAAAGATAGAGCGTGCTCTATATTTTCCCCATTTATATGTGGCACCGTACCGCTGCCGGATCGCCATTGCCACCTATGAGGAAGTATATCTGCCCGCAAATTTGCGGATGGATTTACGTCCCCACAATGGCCTAACTCTGCGCTGGAAACCCTTTAATGTTTCTTTCTGTTTATGAGAAATTGTCTGGACAATTGTATATCCTCCCATTATTGTGAACTACACAAAAATCCACCAATCTGTCTGTAAGCCTAAGCAGTCCATTACAAACTTTACTACTTCTAAACAAAGGGTGGACAGCTAGACAGTGTATATCAATATCTGTCATCTTAAGGATCACAGAAATGTACAGATGCCTAGAAGTGCATCCCAGGAGATCATGAAGACAGGGGAACTGGTGGTAAAAGCAGTAAAATGCAAACCTCTAATCCCTACTTACAGCTTCAAACAGGGAACAGGGAAGGTACAAGACTGCGAAAACACAGAGCACAAAGGCCACATTCACTAACAGTTTTCTGCCATACTTTGCCATTCCGCAATGCAGTTTGTCTCGCTATTAATAAATGTGGCCCAAAGACTCTACTTCTAGAATTCCCCTAATGGAGCTGTGTTTTTAAAGGACATCTAACACCATGCGGACCCCTTGATGTAAGGGCATTCCTTAAAAAAAATACATGCAATATATTCCAATCATCACAAAAGAACGATCAATAAACCTGAGCCACATGATGAGAGGAAATAAGCTGGATGAATGCAACTTGTCCGTAGTAAAGAAGCCATATGATTAATGATTCAACATGGCACATGCATAGGTTGTATTAAATAAAGCAGCACATGATGACCAGCTACAACCCCAAAAATCTTTATAGGAAAAGACATTAACAAAAATGAATGCAAGTTATCATGCAAAGTTTCTTACCTGAATGTCTACCTTCTCCTGACCATGTAGAAGTGAATTAAACAAAGGCTGCGCATGTGGATCTACACATTCACTCTGGAAAACATATTTGCATATTCCTTACCCTATGGCCCCTTACACAGGGGTTGCAGCCCAAGTGTAGCATACGACCAGCTTGAGGAAGGGAAGGGCAAGTCCTGCACATCAGAAACACAGGGCCAGTCAGGCTGATTTGGAAGGCTCTGTGTAGCACTGTGGACTATGTTGGCGCTATATGAATAAAGGAATTATTATTTTCAAGAACAGGGACAATAAACCTTACTCAAATGTGCCCATGTCGAAAAGCGCAATGCAGATATAAAGAGAGACGGTGGCTTGGTGGTTAGCATTACAACCTTGCAGCGCTGGGGAACTGGGTTCAAGTCCCAGGGTTATCATCTAACATCCTGCCACACTCTAAATCATACTGTTAGGTTGATTAGATTGTGAGCCCCATTGGGGACAGGGGCTGATTTGGTAAGCTCTGTGCAGCACTCCAGAATTTGTGTGCACTATATAAATAGGAAAAAAAGGAATTATTATCATTATTTAACTGTCAATCAAAAGGGGGAGGCGAGGTTCACTGGCAACCTGGAGAAAACATGACTCTTCTAGTCAATATATGACTCATCTATACCCATTTGCATATCAGAAAAACATCTGAAATTAAGGTACAGTGTATCAGATCATTTTAGGCGATATGGGGAAGACTTTTTACCCTTTTCCAGTAGGCATTAATGGTGTGAGGGGAAAATTCTGGTGACAGGTCTTCAATAAATCCCAGTGGAACATGCATCATCTTTACCACTCACCTGCATTTAGTATGTGGTATTTTAGGACCTTTGGTTTCCCATTTTTTGTCTCCAATCAAAGGCCTTGGTGTGTAAAACAGCTCGGCAGTTGCAGCAACATCATAAACTCTGAAGAAATTCTGTTTGCAAATGTGTTGCACAAAGAGACAAGATACTATAAATTCAGTTTTGAGGTTTTTGGGTGGTCACGCAACTCCTTCAAATCTTTTTTTATATGGAGACATTCTATCTCTGTATAAATAAAACAGAATGCCAACCACAGGAGAGATTTATTATAAGAGAAAACAGCACACAATTTAGATTATTTTGATAAAAATATAAAATGATACTGAAAGGGGCGACATTTACTTTGATCTGCTCAGTGTAAACTTTGCTATTGACTTTAGCCATTTTCTATAAATTATCCATCTCCTCTGCATTAATAAACAACCTGAACGTTTTAACAAGTGTGTGAACAAACTAAGACTTCCCACACAGAAAGCCTTATCTCATAGCTCACAAGCGCTGCCAAATTCCTGAGCTATTGGCATGTATAATGCCCTGACATCTCTGAACTTCCATGTTATTTATTAGGTCTGACATCAGGATGTCTCCTCTCTCTAACCAGGTGAATCTAGGAAATTCAGAGATTCTAAACTAATTTCACTGAATGAAGGATATCAGACTGGATTTTAAATTTTGGGCTAGAGGTACAGGGCAACGTGTCACAGGTCTAATGCAAGCCGCACTCAAAGACATTTATGTGTCCTCCCTTTGACATAATGTCATAGGACTATGTTATAAATGCTTTAGGCATAAAACATGCAGAATATTAATGAAAAGTTGTGCAACTTATGCAAAAATGTACCATATTTTTCGGACTATAAAATGCTCCTTACCATAAGATTTAGACCTAGTCTTCCAAAAAAAGGAAAACATTTTACACCAATTGGTCACACAACTGGTCGATTACTGCAAGAGGTGTGACAGCCGGGCTCCCACAAGAACAGCTGGGATCGCGATACAAGTGATCCTGGCTGTTTAAACTTATACATGCTGTAGTCATCGTGACCATGGTGTCTATGGAGCAGTACCGGGTACTCACCTAGCCAGTCGGTGACCCATAGAACAAAAAGATACTGGGGCACATTTCCTTACCCGGTCCTGTTGCGATCCCCGATCCGGACTGTCCGACGAGGATGAAGTCCGGCGCGATTCACCAAGATTGTGCGCCCGTTATCTTGCATGTGTCGCTTCTCCGCTGAGGTCTGCTAGAGTTCACCATCTTCTTCCCAGTGTATGTGAGTGCATGTCTTGCGACACAATTTGACTTGTTAAATCCCGCGCGTTGTCCGAATCGTCGGATCGTCTGACGGCCCGCTCCGCGATTTGTGTCACGTGAAAGCTGGCGCCGATGGGCCAAAATCCGATTGTGTGCAACGGAAAACTAGACGGAAATGCGGCCCCGAGATCTTAGTAAATAAGCCCCATTATGTTATTTTTATGGCATGGTGAATGGCCAACAAAAAAAAGCTAAAACTATAAACCACAATTAATTTTTTTTTAACAATTATCATCAATTAGCTATTTAAACCCTCTAAATGATATACCTGAAAAGTGAATCTCATACCGGAAAAAATAAGCCCCCACTTGTCCACATTACAAAAAATATAAACATTTTATTGCCTGTAAAATATGACAATGCAAATCTGCTTTGAATGGTGCTCCTTCAGTTCTATGCCTGGCCATGTGCTCATATGGGAGTTTACCAACACATATGGGGTATCACCATACTCGGGAGAAATACAAATCAAACTTTGTAGAGCTTTTTGTCATTTAATTCATTGTGATTTTTTGATTTTGTCCAAAAAATTACAAATTGTAAAGTCACAAATTGTAAAATTGGCCCATAAAATCCTAGAAAAATGAGTAGATATAACAACATAAAGCAAATATTTAGTAAATGTTAGTTAAAAAGTTATTTGAGTGCTAAGACTCAAAAGCAAAAAACTTTGATAATTGAGAATTTTCCAAAATTTTGCCAAAATTTTTGTCATTATTAAATGCAAAAGGTAGCATCCAAATTTTCCACTAATTTGAAGTACAATATGCGAATTACAGAATTACCTGGATATGTTAAAGCATTCGAGGCAGCCAGGCCCCCCCCCCCCCCCCTGCCCTGACCTATCGGGTAATGTTACTTGGCTCTAGTGATTTTTGCATTGTATTGTACCCTTTGTTATGCTTTCACTATTTCCTGTGGGTCTTCCTATTTGTCTGTACATAGACTGCAGGGGGGAGTGAGTACACCAGCCAGCCCGCATCAGGGGCTATTGGTGGTCTGCATCCAATTTATGGATGCATGGCATGTTTTTAAATGTTTTTAATGCATATCAATAAAATTTATACTTTTATATTCAGAAAGTATTGTTACTTAGGCTCCATAACATCAGCCCCCGGCTGGGGTTCTTTTGGTGTGATATACTTTCAGTGCTTACTGATGTGAGAGCCGCAATCATTAAGGGTTATATATTCTTTGACACAGTATAGAATGTATACACGAGGTTTATAACCTTATAGTGACACAGGGCAGATTTAAAAAAATTTAGTTTGGTCCAAAAGTCCAAACCCTGCCCTGGTGTTATGATTGGTACACAAAAGACAGGGGATAGTGAGCCCTGAGCTTGCCCCAACCTCTGTCCCTTCCTATAGCCCCCCCACGCTAAACCGTGGGGCGACTACTTGAAGACTTCGAGATACGCTGGAATAAGTGTGGGAAGGAAAACACAAACAGACTGACAACATAAAACACAAAAGAATGGTAAACAAGCCGGAATCACAACGAGAGGGTACGTCAATAGCAAAATCAGTAAGCAAAGAGTCAAAGTCAAAAACTAGCCGAGGTAACAACAATACAGATAAAGATACTGAGCAATACAACCTAGAGCAGCGAGTGGAGAAAGGGATTTTCAAACACTGGCACAGGTGACTAGTGAAGCTGCAATTTATGCAGCCAGAACTCCACCTCCAGAACCTGATAGGTGCTGGACAGCATCTGGGAATTAACCCCTCATGGTGCAGAAACAACCAGGCACCAAGCAGAGGTTCAAAGTCCCAGCCACTCCTAGACAGCGCGAGATCTTAGCAGCCGCTGCCCAGGACGAGAGGTGGAGTTTGCGCGGATACGCGCCGGGGTTCGGAGAACGCTGCTGGTACCACCAGAAGAACCAGAAGTCCCAGCAATCTCCCTAGCGAACCTGACACCTGGCTCCTGGTTGCAGGCTCCTCTTTCCTGCCATTCACCCACACTCATGGGCACAATTCACCCACACTCATGGACACAAGTGTCAGCAGGTATAGGACCCACCACTGCCAATCAGAAGCATCAGCAATCCCAAGATGCCCAAACCATGTGTATCTATCAGAGCCCACAAAATAATGTTGGTGAAGGGAAAATATTGACACTAAAAGACGGATGTCATTCTTCTGTGGTAGTGAACCCCCTGGACCACCGCGGACAATGACACAAGCTGACACCTGGGACCGAAGTCTAAGTGGCACCCAGTCTTCACCAGAGCCCGCCGCAAAGCAGGTTGGTCTTGCTGCGGCATGGTACCACCAGGTCGTTCCACCAGTGCGACTAGCCTGCAGTGGCAACCAAAATCACAAAAGTACACAATCGGCAGACAATCTTGTGGTCGGGGACAGGCAGTTGGTCAATGCAGGCGGCAGAGGTTCAAGGTCAGGGCTGTCAGCAAAGGAGCAGAATCGGGAACAGATCCGGGGTCACAACTGGAGGTCAGAACACAGGTAACGCACAAGGGAAGCTTTCTCATTGGAATGAAGCTCAAAGATCCGGCGAGGAATGCTGGGAGCAGCTCGTCTTTATAGGAACCCGGGAAGTAGCCAGCGCCAATCAGCGCTGCGCTGGGCCTTTAAATTTGTGAGTTGCGGCGTGTGTGCCCTAGGGAGCGGGGACACATTCGCGAGAGGTAAGTGAGTCCGGAACGGGTTGCCACTATGGAGAGGGGCACAGGTGAACATGCGATACGATATGTGGATCACAAGGGCACCTGTCACACCAGGGCAGAGTAAGCACTTTATTTTTTCCGCCTTACACCTGCCCCCAGCCCTTGAGTGGAAATACATGGTGCCAAGTAATATACCCTGCAAGATAGATAGATAGATAGATAGATAGATAGATAGATAGATAGATAGATAAAAAGTTAAATTCGAGAACAGCACTGCAATAAGCTGGGTGCAAATCTGTAGATCCCCTGGCCAGAGGATGTTAATACATACTTTCAGGAACAGGCAGCACTCCAAGAGTGGAAAAAATCAGGGTGTCTTTATTCCATGTGTCGGTGATGCAGCACCTTTTTCAAGCATGAAGCATGAAAAAGGTGCTGTGTCACCGAAACATCGCCGTATGGAATAAGGACACCCTGATTTTCTCCACTATTTTGCAGTGCGGCCTGTTCCTGAAAATAGATAGATAGATAAATAGACAGAATAAGTATTTGACAGCAACATTTTGTCTCTGCATATTTGTACTGTACTGAGTGTAATAAATAATGATTATGTCAATCCTGAAAATTTAAGTCCACAAATTCCCATGGTTGACTCATGAACTGAAGCTTTTTTCAGTACCACCTCCGCAAACATCATGGTATCTGGAACCATTAGCATAACTTGACAGGCCTCTGGAGGGTATAGCAAGGGAGCCGCGTAATGAGCAAATATATTTGCTAAATTGTTTTATTGTGGGAGTTTGGGAAAGATACCAGATACTCTACTTAATCTCTCTTAAGATTAGGCCTGTCAGAGCGCCCTGTTGCACTCAAGCAAGAAAGTTACCAGGTACAATTTTTTGAGAATATAACATGTATATTCAGTAAAGTTATAAGCCCATTCTTAGATGATTTAGATCCATATATATCCAGCCAGGTAGGAGGGATTTAATTTTCTGTTTTACAAAAAGTAATACCACATCTACAATCTATGTTATCCCCCAAACTGAATCCCACCACCCTTTAGGAACAGCAATACCTTTCCATTATATTTTTCTATTACTAAATCCCTAATTGACACCTATTTAAGTGAGGATAATAGCCACCTACCTCCTAGACATCCTGACTTCATAACAAATGAGGCCAATGAGGCCATTGCTCCTTTCATAACCACTTTTCCATTTTTAAAAATGTATCTTATATTTCTTCAACAAAGAAGCTTTCTCAGCCCACTTTAATAATAGCAACTTGATAAATGGCAAGAATATCTAGAATTTTTCCACATGACCTTAAGGGGGAGATTTCTCATACGCTGGCGTTGCTGCACTGGCATTTGACAAAGTCCCTGTACTTCCAGTGCCACCGGATACATCAAGAGGCACCGGCCTCTTTCGGTGGCCTGCTGGGCATATATTTCCACACCAGGTCCTACCTGGCATAGAATTGCAAAATTAATTAGCAAATGGACTTGAATGTTTGCTAAATGTAGCAAGTGCGCAGGTACGGGGCTAACACACTCCACACCGGACTACTCCACCATGATTAGGCCCTCTTCACATCCCTTAATGCATACCAGACATGGAGATGGCATGAAGGGGGAAATAGTTGCAATTGACAATATTTAAAGACTTGAAAAGTCCTGATATATCTCCCCCTATGAATCAATCTTTATGTCTGGTATAAACCTAGAGGTTAGATTAAAGTATTTCTCAACTTCTGGTGTTTTAGCAGCTAGTCCTGAAACTTCTTAGCAGCTTGAAATATTCTCACATTTCAAATGATTCACACATTAAAGAGATTATTCCATAAAAACAGGACAAGTGAAAAATATAGTTTTGCCTTCGGCTCCATAAATTACTAGAACGAGGAATAAAGACTCTGATTCCAGAGGTGTTTGAATAAAAACCCTTTACTAGGATAGAAAACGGTGTTCCTTAAGCTATTCACTGTCCTATAATAATCTTTGTTCACTTTAAAAGGCTGCAAAAGGAACATCCTTCCTAAATAGAGGACACTGAGTGCACTATAATATGGGGAACATGTGCCATGGGAGTAACTGAATGGTACAGAATGGTGGTATGTAGCTTTGGTGTTCACATGTCACTATGTCTGGTGGGCAGCTCTCAAACCTTCAGAATCCTGTGGAGGTGGTGCGACTACTTGTTAGCTTACCACCTCCACTTAGTTGGTTACGACCTTCCATAAACTGGAATGTCCTTCACAGTATGTCCTATGTGTTGACCTGTGTACTTTTCCCTCATTAATAGTGTTTTTCCAATAATCTAATATCTCCTCATCTGAGGTTCTCTGTATGGTCCTCCCTTTCTCAAGTAGTCCACTTTGGATTATTTTAGACCATCTATCTCTACTGCAGCTATACTGTTTCTAGAAAGTAGAAGTAATGGGATGGTCAACACACACAGACAAAGGTTTTTACTAATCATGGTAGTAATGTTGGTCCCAAATGTCTAAACTGTTCCTGAAATATTTGGAATCTATGAGCTTTGTTCCTGGTTGAATGGGTTCACATGTTGGTGTCTGTGAGAACTCTTTGGGACCTCTGACTATAGCCCTGGGGTTACAATGACTCCACACATGGTAAAATCCTCCCAAAGGCATAACATTAGGATAAACTGCCAAAAGTTGATATCTTTGTTCAAAAGCATGTCAACCTTGATAAAACACAAATTGCCAAAAGGCAGCACTAGGTATCCGGACACTAAAACATAACTTTTAATAAACTTGAAGGGAAAAGCAATATAGCTAAATTGTGTGTTTTTATTTATACAAAGAGTGCTATACACAGGTTTGGTGTAGGGGTATTGTATTAGTATATGCCTCTGGCGACTTCCTATTTAGGTCAATATAAAATTCAGTGTTTCTAGCTAGTCACCTAAGGTCATAAGGTCATATTGCTTAGGTCCCAGATATACACATATTCCCATCACAACACAATACTGTATACCTAAAGGGGAGTTCTGGTGCATATTTGTACCAATTGTCACATTTATGTTGGCAAGTCTGACATAATTGTGACACACACCTGGTAAACTGAGTGCACCAGGTTTTTTATGCACGATAGGCGCGTGCTGGGTGCGCTAGATTAATGCACCAGTCTTTAGTAATCTGGCGCACCCTGCAAATTAGTGAGCCCAATTGGTGGACTGTACTTACAGTCTATGAAGTTCGAGAATCATCAATGATGAGAGGTACCACAGGTACCATCACAACCCATGTCTCTAACTTACAATGTCGCTATACTAGTACTACTGCACATGCCTGTGCATTAGAGATGAGCGAACATGCTCGTCCGAGCTTGATGCTCGTTCGAGCATTAGCGTACTCGAAACTGCTCGTTGCTCGGACGAATACTTCGCCCGCTCGAGAAAATGGCAGCTCCCGCCGTTTTGCTTTTTGGCGGCCAGAAACAGAGCCAATCACAAGCCAGGAGACTCTGCACTCCACCCAGCATGACGTGGTACCCTTACACGTCGATAGCAGTGGTTGGCTGGCCAGATCAGGTGACCCTGGGATAGACTAGCCGCTGCCCGCGCTGCTCGGATCATTCTGTGTCTGGATGCCGCTAGGGAGAGAGCTGCTGCTGGTCAGGGAAAGCGTTAGGGTGTTCTATTAGCTTACTGTTAGGCAGGAGTGATTCTCAAAGAACCCAACAGCCCTTCTTAGGGCTACAATAACGTTCTACTTTTTTTATTTTAATTTGCATCTTTTACCATTTTGTGAGGAATTAGCAGGGGGACTTGCTACCGTTGTGTTTAGCTCTTAGTGGCACACATATCCATAGCAAAGACCGAAGTGGGAAAATTCAGTAGGGGTTGGATTTCTATTAGGCAATAACCTTCACTGTTCAGCGTGTATGGGCAGAAGAAGAGGAGTTGGAGGAGGAGGAAATGGACAGTCAGGCCAGTGAGGGGAGTGAATTCTTACACGTTGGTACTCTGGCGCATATGGCAGATTTCATGCTAGGCTGCCTATCCCGTGACCCTCGCGTTCAAAGAATTTATTCCAGCACCGATTACTGGGTGTTCACTCTCCTGGACCCACGGTACAAGCAAAATCTTTCCACTCTCATATTACTGGGTGTTCACTCTCCTGGACCCACGGTACAAGCAAAATCTTTCCACTCTCATCCCTGGAGAGGAAAGGAGTGTGAGAATGCATGAATACCAGCAGGCCCTGGTTCACAAGCTGAAACAGTATTTCCCTTCTGACGGCGCTAGCGGCAGAGTGCGTAGTTCTGCGGGACAAGTAGCGAGGGAGCGATATTATTTGAGCGCTTCTTGCTCACCTCCTTTGGTTCCTCTCTGCCACCCATTGGTTTGAAGCCTGAGTCCATTTAGGGTATGTCGCCATGACACTCTCTAGCCTGCCACTGCTGCCGCTGCCTCTGCATGCCGTCCCCTATAGTGTCATGGTCAATTATTGCATGTTTTAGATGCTATCTAGCCTCATTCGGTCACTCTGTCATGGCCATGCTGTTGCCCATAATTTTGGCATAATGGAGCCTGAGTCCATTTAGGGTATGTCGCCATGCCACTCTCTAGCCTGCTGCCGCTGCCTCTGCATGCCGTCCCCTATAGTGTCATGGTCAATTATTGCATGTTTTAGATGCTATCTAGCTTCATTCTGTCACTCTGTCATGGCCATGCTGTTGCCCATAATTTTGGCATAATGGTGCGATTAGGCAGCCTCAGAGGCATCCATGCATGCTGCCCCTGCTGTTTCCTGTCCCTGTCCTCACACGTCCATACAGCTCAGCAGTCCGGACACGCCCCCCGCTTCAAGCTAATTTGAATGAAAAGCATTGCAAAGGTTGTCTTGGAGCACAAATGCTGGTGTAAGAAGTGTGTGGGGCCGATGACACACTGAACGGACTGCCCTTTACTGACCGTTCTACTTAGGGACAGGACATTTTATTCTTTCTTAAACTTAAAAAGAAGCATGTTAACAATCAAATCAAGCAAAAATATCCAATTCTCTTGTGTCTATTACTCATATTTACATTAGTGTGTTTACATGGTTACAGACTACAAACAAACTCTGTGTAGTCTAGTTCTGCAATCAAACTCCTTTCTATCTATCCCATTTCTTTCTGACCTTTCAAATGTAGTAGGGGGCTGATTGGTAAAGGATTTAACTGGATTAGTTTTTAGTCTGTATGCACTGTATAAGAAAACATAATGGCCCACATTTATTAAAGTGTTTGTGCCAGTTTTCTGTCTGACTTTGCACTAGAAAGAACGTGCAAACTGCTTGCATATGTATTTATAAAGTGTCTGCGCCAGTTTTGTGTTGTGGCTGCACTGTGTTCAACACAGAAAAAATGTGCGCCAAAAGGGGCGTGTTACTGCTTAGTTGGACCGTGCACCACAATTCTGTGTGACATGTGCCACAATTGTGTCTGAGCCACAATTCTGTCGCATGAACAAAGTGCACCCAAAAAAAAATGGTGGGTTCTGCCAGAGAAGTGCAGGGGGCGCCAGATAAATGAAGACTGTGTGATACATTTAATGAATATGTTGCACACTGCACACTCCACAGGCAAACCGTACATATTGCTGTTTCCTCTATTTTTGATAAATGTAGACAGAAATCATGTAATCTCTATTGATCAACATTTGATGGATTTTGTGTAAGGTGTACTCCAGGCCACCAGTTATTTGGTGGTTATTTCACAAAATAACCAAAGTATATCAACCTTAAACCTTTATTTTGCAAAAAAGTGATGATCATAATTAGAGAACCACAATGCCTGTAGCACAGAGAAAGATTATAATTACATGTTCAGAAGGTTACACCCGTCACCAATCTGTATGAAGTGCACAGGCCTTTGCTCTGAATGACTTCAGCACTTCTGCAGCCACAGGACATCACTACCTCTCACACTGTGGGATTCTGGTCTATTCTTCCAGTACCTTCCACAGTTCTGTGACTCTTCTGGGTTTATTGACCATCTGACATGCATCCGGCCAAAGGGTAGAGCTTTAGCAAAGTATAGGAAGAACAAGACAGTATCAGAAAAAGGAAACAAAAAGTGCAAACCCTAGTGGAGACTGTGACAAAGAAATATAGGACTATAGGTGAAAATGGGCACTCTCACCTGTTGTCCCAAAGATTCAGGCATTAATCATAAATGCTAGCTGGTGTCTTCCTTTATGTCACTCTTCACTGCCTAACCTGTTTTGCTGTGTGATAAAGAACATTGTCCTGCATGAAAATTGCTGGTTGATTGAGTCAAGAATGTGAGGAAAGAACCAAATGTTGTTGAGGAAGGTTCTGATACCCACTAGCATTTACTCTGCCATACAGTCCAACTTCTGCTACAGAAAATATTTAACCCAACCATGACACTTTCTCCTCCACCTTTTACTGACTTCTTTACACACTTTGAGTTCAGTTTTTCACCAGTTTGTCAAGAAATGTAGTGTTTCCCATTAGACTCAAATAAATAAAACTTGCTTTCATCACTAAATAACCTGGAGATCACTTCTCTTCTGTCCACCCAACATTTTCCTCAGCAAAGAGGAGTCTAGCCTTTTGTTTCTTTGAGAGGTTTTGTCACTGCAGACCTGACTTTCAGTCCAAATGCTCTTAAACGCAACACCGTATGAGGAGACAAATCCCTACCCTGTTGAACTGATGAGCAACTTCAGCTGCTGTGTTGAGACAATTACCCATGGAGATTCTTGGCATTATCCAGTCCTCTCTTGCATTTGTCTTTCGAGGACAAGCAGCCTTCTTGCGGGATTTGAATGAGTTTGTGATGTTGTAAAGATATAATATTCTAGGAATTACAGACTTGGAGTAACCAACTTCTCTTGCTATGACCGATAGGGTCACCTCTTTGGCCTTCATCTGAACAACCTGATGGCGGAGGGTTGTAGTCACTTTGGAGCGGCACACCATTTTTGCTAAATGAGTTACAACTGGAAAATTAGGTGCCAGTTAAGTAGGAGCTGTCAGCTAATTAAGGAAATTAGCATCGGGTTCCAGAATTACACCAATAACTCACAGGTATCTGAAAGTGTTCTCTACTTAGATCAACTTTTTTTTTTACAACCATCGTATTTCGATTTTTATTCTGTGCTTTAGAATATATACAATGTATTAAATAATCTTAAAATACTGCTATTTTACTCATTTAAGGATATATTCACATAGGATTACAGGCGGTCCCCGGGTTACGTACAAGATAGGGTCCATTGGTATGTTCTTAAGTTGAATTTGTATGCAAGTCGAAACTGTATATTTTATAATTGTAGATCCAAACGAAAACATTTTTTTGCCCCAGTGACAATTGGATTTAAAAAAATTTAGCTGCAATGGGACCAAGGATTATCAATAAAACTTAATTACAGACACCTTACAGCTGATCATTGCAGCCTGGGACTAAAGTATAGCATCTAGAGAGCTTCACCAGAGGACACAGTGGGCAGAGGGGTCCGTCTGTAACTACGGGTCGTCTGTAAGTCGGGTGTCCTTAAGTAGGGGACTGCCTGTACATAGTGACCTTGACGTTTAGGCAAGTGTGTGTTGTTCTCTACGTTTGATCTCCAGTGTATGTAGAACCTGTATACATAATAGGAAAGTTTTAATATTCAATATATTTGATAGTGAATATTTTATTGCAAATACTGCATAATAATAGATGAATTGAAACAATAAAATATATACTTCTCAAATGATTCACTTATTAAAAGTTTTAGCATTATAAAAGAACTCTAGTGGATCTAAACACAGGATATTCCCTGTGACTAAATTTGGTTTTTTCCATTTCCTTTGGTTGAAATTCAAGAAAAACACCAAAGAGTCTTTAGGTTTACATGCTATTTGGTTTACTAGATACTAAGTGACTTTATACTGCTTTGTATACAAAGAAAGGAAAACGGCTGGTGGGGGTCTCCTAGGGAACACTATTCTTCCCGATGAAAGCGATATATGTGCAGTACTGTGTTATATTTCCACTGCAGAGATACACAAACAAGGATGTGACTGCCATGGGACAAGCTTCCAACCAGATTGAGACTCCATGGGGTAAGAGGACCTCATGTGGATAATATATTAGATTTATTGTGGAAACGTTGCAGTACAGAATGAACAATAGCAGGTACAATTTATCATTGTTCAATAGTAGCAGGCCTACATGTTCTCTGGTATGCAAGTATTATTAAATCTGCCTCATGACTGTAATCAAGCTCTTAGCTGACCCCTATTACAACTTAATCCCAGGCTGGCTGAGGGTAAGGAATATCACAAATCTTTTTTTTTTCCTCAAATTTTGTGACAAGAGTAAACTTTCCTCAGTATTTTGTATAAAAATTTACTTGTACCAGTTTCCTGGTTATAATGTATTGTAATGGGAAAGAGACAATGGGGCTTATTTACTAAGGGTTGTGGATCGCACTTTCATTGGACTGTTTGTGTTTTTCGGGGATTGCACAGCTTTCCCAGGTATTTAACAGGTGTCTGTGCTGGGATTTTGGCGCACGTGGAATTTTTTACACGGCATGGAATATTAAATATCACCATTTTGAAGTGCAATTTGTTACACAGAAAATAAGCCATAACACAGCTCTGTACATGGAAAAATAAAAAAAGTTATAGATTTTTGAAGGTGGGGAGTGAAAAATGAAAATGCAAAAATGAAAAAGGGCACCGGTGGTAAGGGGTTAAGAGGGACTTTCACCCATTAAATCCTCATACCCATTAAATTCCTGCTCTCAATATACATGTACACAAGAGCCATTTCAGGACCTCCTAAAATGGCAGATTGAAAGCAGGCTGAATGAACACATCCTCCATTCCCCAAGAAGCTTTATTCTAGTACCATATGTAGGAAGTGATTCCAGACTTGTAGGAGCTATAATATTCATACAGCCCAAGGCCCCATGGCAGTCTTAATCTGCCCCTAGGTACTGGCAGGGCAATTGTTCATGGACAGATGAAAGAAAGAACACATGACCCTCCATCTGTAGCAATTTTATGCTCATGAATTTCTGGTTGATGAGGAAAAGGACAGGAGGCTTTACTTTACATATCAAGAAAGCAGAATGGAAATTTTAACAGATTTATATTGGTAAATTACCTAATATCTTGCCCCCAACATTTACACACACATTACAAAAAAAGATGAGTGAGCCAAAGCAGCTACATCTCCCCCCACCAACAACGTCTCTCTCAACTCCTTCACTCCCCCCTCCTTCAGGAATTCTCTTCAGCCAACATCTCTCTCAACTACCTCATTCTCCTTGAGAACTACCTCAACTATCTTCATACTCAATGAGTCTCATGGCAAGGTGCCAGATACTTTTTTAAAAGTGATTTTAACTAGAGCTGAGCTATGGACTTTTTTCTTAAAATACCTTGCGTTTGTGTTGCCGTTAATTTTAGGGCAAAAAATACATATGTTTCCAGTTTTGGGCTTGTGGAAAAGGGCATGCAGATAAAAGCATAACATTTCTGCTACGGAAATGTTAGATGTGTATTATTCCCATGAAAGTGGATGAGAGCTGAGCTGCTGTTGTCCATCCTGGCCACCATACAGGAAGCTTAGCTGTTCTTCCAGCTTTGGTCTCCTAGTTGCAGCTGATTAGTGGGGTTAAAAATTGCCAAACCCCCACCAAATCCAATCTCTCCTAATCTCCAAAGAACCATTGAATTTCAAATTTCCTGGTCCTTATCTTTCCCAAATTTGTTGTCCAAAAGAAATTGTTGGGTTTGACCAATTTTAATCTAATGGGGCTTTTATCAACTGCTTCATGACTTTTTAGGAAACTACTCGCTGCTATTAGTAGAGCCCCAAAGCTAAGCGCTACTTTGTTCAAGGCTCAGTTTTTTTCCTTATTTTTTTAATTAAGTTTTAGGAACTTGATATTTTCGAATCTTTTCTATGCTTAGCATCTCTTCACGAATTAATATAACAGTGGTGTAATATAAATGGATATAGAATCGAAAGTTTTATTAGACATTTTACCTTTTACAATCTTTGTTATTTCAGATGTTAGAATGCAAGCCGGAAACGTTCAAGACACTGGTGGGAGAGCCGTATCAATTATTAGGAATGTCTGCTGAAATATTTTTTTTGCATAAGAGAAAAAAAATAAGAGACTCATAAGTAGTAAACAGAAGAAAGACTGCCCCCTAGGGGCTGCTTTTACTAATAAATTTATTACAGCAGATTTATTTCTTGTACATCTGCTTTAATAGTGATTAAAATATCACAGCAGCCACAAGATGCCATTTTTTTGAGTTAAACTAAAAGATGAGCTACAAAGGTGCAATACAGAAGTGAACTGAATGGAGAGAGTGCAATAGAGAGATTTTTGATTATTCTGCATTATTCATTTGATTTAACTACTACTCCTGTCACCATATTGCTGCTATTCAGCAGATTAAATAATATTAATAATGATTAAAAAACAATAATAATTTTAAAGGTATTCATTATATGATCATATCGCTTATGCTTTTACAGGGACTTTCTTTAAGGGGTTATTCCAACAATGGTAGATCCCTATTAAAAGCTAATTGCCACAGGACCTGCCCGGAGTAAACAGCTGGTCATGCCAATGGGAACGGGAGTTGCTGCAGGGTGACCTAAAATAATTTAACCTTGTAGTTAATTGTAGTTTGCAGATGATAATAGTAAACTTTCTATCAAACTTTATGGTTGAAATCTGTCCCTGCGTCCTTCTTTTTCCCCTGCCTTTCTTCATTATTTAAGCAGTTAAAATAAATCGGCTTTCTGTCCTGTATCCACTGATAGCTGAGAGAAAAAGGAATTGGATGAAATCTTTAATAACTTAACTCTTTACAGACAGTCACTGGATAGTCTATTCTCCTCGGAGAGATGGATTATCAAGGAAAATATTCTCTAGATATAAAACAGATAATTATTAGCCTCCTTATCTGTCTTAGGCGGACTGAGCTCTGAATGCTTTCAGATACACTGCTCAGTACAGGAAAAAGAGCAGAACTAAGACACAGAAATTCTGCTTTATTTGATAAGGTATATTACAAACTTTACTATTATCACCTGCACTATTAATTTCTGCAATAAAAATATAGCTACAATGATTTAGTAACTCTTTAATATCCACCAGCAATTCATGCTGGTCACCGTGGTCAGATGTCCCTTTTTCTTACATACTTGCTGATTTTGGGTAACATAGAAGAGTCCAGTACTACCCACCCCATCATCTCTGCATCCAGGGGAAAATCAGGCTGCTCCCTGTATTATGGTTCTTTTCTTTAATTATATTGGCACCCGGTCATTTCTGTCATTGCTGTCGTTCTGTCAGGTAAAGTGTGTATCGTTGTTCCTGCAGTTCTTTGATTAGGAGATATAATGAACATGTCTTAGGACACTTCTACATGGAATACTTGAATCAACTTGCATTGTACTCCCAATATCTGACATGCAATCAGAGACATGACAAAGGGCTTATGGGCCCTGGTGCAAGAGTTCAGCTTGGTGACCCCTGACCCATGATCCTATATCATGTCCACTCGAGTACCAGGTGAATGTCAAAACAGCCTGCACACCCCAATCAAAAATCCTGACAACAGGAAATACTTGGCTCACAAACACTCTCTAAATAACGCTATACGTGCTGAGAGTTGTCTCACAATCTTGAAGGTTTGTCAGTGACTACAGGCAAAGGCAGAAGTGGCATCTTGCAACTCACAGGTGATGATTTTGCTCCATACAGAGCACTTCTGGCCATTACTTATCCTACAAAAAATGTATCTTGAGCTTTTGCAGCACTGTGTCCCTGAAAATACCACAGTCACATATATATTATTCTATTATTTCTAATACTGTATATGTGCCTATAATAAATTATAAAGTGTATATTGCCCCTTCTAATGAACTATAACATATAGTAACAAATTGAATTATACATTGTTCTCTCCTTTAATAATTATAATATAAATATAGCCTCTATAATTAATTATATTTAGTAACCACATGGCCTCTTCTGATCTGCAGTGGAATTATGCATGGACACAGGTTTGTGTGGTTTGTGCAGAGTAAAATACAGTACAATTGATTATTTTAGCCAAATTTACATTGGTACCGCATAGAGTTCTTTTAACATTACAGGGAGACAGGGCTGGCTTTCGGGGCTGCAAACTGGGCTTGTGCCCAGGGCCCCCTGTCCTAATGGGGCCACCTGCATATGGACTTTTGTGGGTAGAGGATGTGAAGTTGCTTACCCTATAACTCCTGTCTCCTGTGCAGAGTCTCTTACTGACTGTAGTTGTTCATAACATAGTTTTAGTGCTGTGGGATAGATGGCGCACTGAATAAGGCCTGTGTTATCCATTATTTGTAGGCCTCTTACCCGCCAACTGTGTTGAAAATCGTACAACTTAGATCAGTGAATATGGGAGAGTTTTTCACAGTTCATTCAGAGATCGGTCCGAGTGCCATACAACAATGCATTTTTTTGTAGAACAAAATCATCTTTCACTTATGTCAGATTCTATCTGCTCTCAGCTACTTCCTGGAAACTCACGCAGAAAAAACTGACCGCCCTAGGATGTATCCCAGTGCTGTCAGTTTTCTTTCCATTCACTCATACACTTCAATGGGCATTAAAGTACGACATGCTGTACTTTTGACGCATCGCATCTCAACGGAGAGGCACAGCGTGATAAAAATCGGATGTGTGAAAAGATCCACTGAACAACCATATGTCAGAGTTTATTGCGAGTCCAATACGATGACGGATCACATTGGACTCGTACAAGTCAAACGCTTGTGCTATAAGTGACAAAAGGGCATAACTGAAAGCCTTTTACACTGATGTAAGCTAAGTGTATAGCAATCATATAACTAGTATACCCGAGCTGTATTTCTCCTTGAATACTGATTATAGAAAAGACTGCCCAAAAATGCTATACTTTGTATTGGTTCAATTCACACGCAGGTTTATTTTAGTGAACAGTGTGCATACTGTGTTATGCTGAGAAGAGAAAGAGTCAATGGGGGAGATTTATCAGAAGTGTCTGGGAGAAACTGTTCTAGTTGCTTTTCACAACCAATCAAAGCTCAGTATATAAAATGAATGATGTGCTCTGATTGGTTGCCATGAGCAACTTGAACAATTTTGCTCTCAGCCATTTCTTAGACCCCCAATGAGTCATCTGAGTTCCCTCTGTGTAAAAAGGATGGATGCTAGGATACACTCCTGAGCGCCAGAAAGTATAAAATATATTGACTTATTTCACGGACAGATATAAATATATGCAACATGGATGAAACTCATCCGTTATATGTGGATACACAAATAAATAACAGCTATAAATCAGTTTGGTCATGTAAAAAAAAAGCCTTAGAGCTCCTCCTTTTAACTCTTAACATTCATTCCCCTTCTGCCATCTTCCAACGCACCCGTACCTTTCACACATCCACATCAAATCTGCTGTGAGGGCTTCCGATGTGAACATTACTTACATGCTTTATATCTCACGCAGTGTCCCTGTGGAATTTCTGTAGGTGGAGAGATCTGCTCATAGGAAACAGATCTGGTGACCTCCAGAATCTGAGCCAAAATCTGCTGTGTGAACATAGACCTAGTGATAGTATAACGATGATGAGATAGGACTTTTACAAGGGAATCTTTTTTTTTTACTCTTTTTCTTTTTTTTTTTCTTTTTATTTAAAGGAAATCGGCCAATTGATTTGATGCATTGTGAACCATACATAACATGGGAATGCTGTAGCTACACTGATGCAGAAACATATCTTGTTTAATCCCTGATCCAAGTGGTTTTGCTCAAAAAACAATTATAAAATTATGATATTGAGGCTCTGTCGCTTCTGTGGCTGCCCCGGCACTTCTCCTCTTACCCTAATTATACACTACTTCAGAGAACGCTGTATTCACTGTGTTTTCCCTGACAGGTAGAAGTAATCAATCGCTGCAGCATCCCCCAGCTGCTGTGTATGAGTCATCCAGCTCACATTGATTAGTCCTGTCTGGACAGTACAGGAAGCTCCATGTAATTTGTTAGCCAGTATGCATCCAGCTTTCCTAAGGTCCTGAATTTTATATTAGTTTTTTGAGCAAAACTCGGATCAGGGATTTAACAAGATAAGTTTCTGCATCAATGTCGCTACCGAATACTCAAGGTTTGTTTGGTTCACAATGCATAAAAACAAATGGCAGAGTTCAAATCTTGGAATTCAACACAAATTTCATGTTGGGTCCATAGTAGTATCATAGTGTCTATTCACCTCCTGCTTTTGTAGTGGACTCACAAAGCATACAGGGAAAATCTGAGGTGAAAATCTAAATAAAGAATGGACACTGCTGATTTTTTTTACTTGAATTTTCTTTGCATAAACTAAGACAAAAAAATCTGGAGCACATCCACTCCATCTCGAGAGAAACCGTGTTTATCAAAGTATTCCCTCATAATGTTTCCATAATAGCATTGAGTAAAGGTTTTAATCAAACACAGAGTTTACAAAATGTATAAAAGAGAAGTCTCCCAGAATTGACAATAACAAAATGCTTTGCTATAACAAGGTGGATGTGACATTCCTTACATTCCGGTGTCCTCTTTCCCTTGGGAAACGTTACTCATTTTCATTCCAAGAGAGAGTTAAGTTATATCAATAATTAGTACCCTGCGCTTCCTAAAACGTTCCCATATATTTAACCCTGACATCTGAGATTGGAAAATACTCCTATATTATATTTATGATTAGTACTTGAAGGTGACAGGACATGATGAATAAAGCAGGATGAATCTTATTTCCTGGAAAGTTTGAAGAAACGTGTAGTCTAAAAAGATGATCCAGGGATAATGCACAATATGGAAACAAACTCTCCATTACAAGCAATTAACTAACATATATTCAGTTTCTTTGCTTGCAGGTTTGCTTAAAAAATTTGATTACAGAATAGGGCAGTGATGTCATAATTATAATAATAATTCTTTATTTGGATATCGCACACAGATTATGCAGCGCTGCACAATGCATATCAAATTGGTCCCTGTCCCCAATGGGGCTCACAATCTAAACAACCTACCAGTATGTTTTGGAGTGTGGGAGGAAATAGGAGGACCTGGAGGAAACCAGAGAGAGAACATACAAACACAGAGAGAACATACAAACTCTTTGCAGATGTTGACCTGGGTGGGATTCGAACCCAGGACCCCAGTGCTGCAAGGCAGAAGTGCTACTCACTCAGCCACCGTGCCGCCATTGGTCATTATGATGTCTGAATGGGACATTGTAATGTCATAGTCGGGATTAAGATCTAAAAGTTGGGAAAAGTTTCATCATAAATGGAAACGGTGATGTCATAAGTAGCATTGGGATGTCATTATTAAGCATTATGATGTCATAATGAGCCTTGGGATGTCAAAATGGAGGCATGTTACATCATAAAAGGGTATTGTGATTTCACAGTCGGGGAAATTCATAATGGGCCATTGTAATGTCATAATTGGAATTGTGATCTGAAAGGTGGACAGAGTGACATCATAAAGGGATAGTGTGATGTCATTGGGGCAATGGGATGTCACTTTGGGGTTTTGGGATGTCACAATCAGGCAATATGATGTCATAATAGGGCATTGTGATGTCACAATGGGAGATTGTTATGTAGTAGTGGTCATAAAGTGAAAATAGTGATTCCATAATATGATTTTTGATGTTACGATGGGCATTCTTCTCTCATTCTTTCCACTGAGATTTTATAAAGGGACATATATATATATATATATATATATATATGTGTGTGTGTGTGATATCATAATAAGTCACGGTGATGTGGGGTTGTCTTGTAGAGCTTTCTTAGCTCTGTTTCTAGTCATGGTTCACCCCAGTCCACCTTCTGTGTGTTGGAGAGCTGGAATGGCTCCTCTGTATAGTCAACCTCTATTCCCTGCCGCAAGCTGGGCCCTGTCGTCTTATACTGATAGTTACTTCACACAGGCCGGAAATCTGCTTCCCCGTGTTGGTTTATATAGCAGTAACAGGGAAACATACTCCTGACCAGCTATGATCATAGACAAGAAAGCAGAGAGGTTAGAGCATAGAGAAAAATGTGGGCACAACCTACCTGAGGATTTCCATCAGTTGAACCTTTGGGCATTTGCTGATATTTTAAGGGAAAAAATATTACAAATATTAATATTCAAAATCCATCCATTTATTGTGTGAAATATTTTAATACTTAACACAGAGAACTGCAAGATGTCTTAACAATAAGGTTACGACTTTATAAGAACATCATACAAAATGCAGTGCAATTTTTAAGCACAAAATAAGTGCACATTTTTGTTAACAAAGCAAAGGCAGATTTATAAAATAAATGCCATTTCCTATAAACAGTATCACACCTTGATAGATATTTGAAGTTGGGTCAAAACTGAACTTAGAAGTCTAAAAAATATACAAAATATAATAATAGAAGGAACAAAATAGGATGTAAAGGTACATGTAAAAAGCAGGGAAAAACCAAAAAATCACAGGTACATCTCAGAGCTTCTATGAATTGGTAATTTTGCTTGATGAAGAGAAGGTACAGCTTCTGTAGGGATCCTTTAGTGGCAGAGGACGGTGCAGAGAAGGCAATTTCCTCATGTGTCCGAGTAATAAGTTAAGTAAATACTTTTAGTGACAAAAAACTATAATCCTGTTTATTTCTTTTTTGTTCTACTGTTAGTCCTATTAAAAATGTAACTATTTATATATTTCCTTTTCCAAAGAGGTGTTTTCCTACACAGTTCAGCAACAATGATTGGGTAGTTTAACAATGTACCGGGAATTACTCCAGACTGGTAACACCAAGCTGTCAATGCATAATATACATTGTAAATTGTGTAGTATAAATTGATTTTATACATTTATATTAAACAGTAGACAGGAGCGGTGACAAAATCTGTCTCATAAAATGTAAAACGAGTGGATTGACCATTAGCTGAACTTTTGACCATCTAGTCAATAATGAGCATGGAAAGACCGGTGGGTGTAGCTATTGGGTCCCGGATGACTTTAAAGGAGTTGTCCACTTTCAGCAAATAATTGATATAGTTTGTGTAATGAAAAGTTATACAATTTTCCAATATTATGTATCAATTCCTCAATGTTTTCTATATGTTTGCTTGCCAAAACTCAAGAGGAAGCTTCATTGTTTACTTCCTGTGAATAACAATAGGTCCATGGTCATGTGATGTCACATTGGTGCGCAGCTTGTGAGTATCACAGAGACTAATCAGAAGTAAGCTATACCGATCTATGCTCCAGTTTGACGTCACATGACCATAGATCATAGATTTCTATCTACCGTAAGTAAACTGTGAGCTGTCTCTTTAAAAGTGGTCCAGCTGCCCTGTTAAGTACCAGTAAAGGTCCCAATATAGGCATTATTGGACCTCTGTTTGATGTTGGACATGCACACCTTTGTGCTGCAGCAATGACACATTTACAAGTTCTAGCAGCTCTGCAGTGTCCATCTCTGGACCAACGAGGTCTCACGGAGGGCACCCAAATCAGACATATCTCATTGAAGGCAGATATGAACACTCAGATTCCAACTAAAAAATTCTGTGTCCTGCTGATCCACGTACCGAAGAAAATATAGGAGGAAAACAGCGTCTTTCTTCTTGGTGCTTTATGACGTCATACATTACAAAATGTACACATATATAACATCACTTTGTATGTGAGCACTTCTGGATTCAAGCGACAGCAATTCCATTTATTATATTTTGTTCTATTCCCTAAGAAGAATGGCTTGACCGTTATATATTCTTTTACCTCTTGTGTCACCCCACTCCTCCTCATAACCTGTAAGCTCTTGCGAGCAGAGACCTCACTCCTGTTGTTCCATACGAATGTTGTGCTCTGTCATGTTACATTATATTTGTCCCCTGTGATTTGTAAAGCGCTACGTAAAATGATGGCGCTATATAAATAAAGATTATTATTATTATCTAGGCCTACAAAGGGACATTTTATTATTTCCAATTTTATCAAATCAGGAATCCCTAAGATAATAAACATAAACCAATGGGTGCATTGTTAGTTGCTCATCAAAACTAAAATATAAAAAAATAAGATAACAACTTTCTAGAAATATATGACATACACTTTTACTACTTTTGTAATAGGTTGTTAGGAAACAACATTATCCTACTGTATCCATATAAACCACATTGCAGGAAGCATATAGTCAGGGGAGGTTCTGAGTGACATTATTTTAAAGATCAAAAACTAAGAACTGGTTTAATCAAAACCCTCACATAGATGGGAATTGCAATTATTTTCCGCTGTATGCCAACTGGGCATGGAGTGGGCCATGCTGCATGCAGGCCTGTGAAGGTAAATGTAGCTCAAATGTGGATATACTGGTTGACACACCAAAAATATTTTCTCCCAGCATGGTGAGGGTGCGCATAATTAGCAGCCCGAAGCATCGGACATCTCTGCTAATTATAAGTCTTTTTTCTAGGTGATCCCGAAGTGTTCACATTAAAGAAGACCAGGAGGTAGTGTGCTGGTACAAGGCATCCAAGTCATGCACTAACGCATTAGCTGTAGCCTGCGCTAAATCCTGGCTCAGGTTATGGAGCAATTTTACACCGGGAAGGGCTCGCCAGAGTATTATGCAGCCGCACAGTTGTGCTTGGGATATATGAAGAGGCCGGAGTCGCTTGGTATATCTGGCATAACCTGTGGGTAGGGTAAACAATCAATGTGGAATTTTAACTACAGGGGCTTAGATGCATACAATGGGTTAAACTTCTACATATTACTGTGAAATTATATTAATGTATTAATGTATATTATTGAGGTTTATTGGCCACTGTGACCTCTCACAAACCCTTAAATACTGCTCCTATTGTATTCTGATGTTCGACTGTAATCACAGCGATCAACCTCCAAGGATTAAACACTTCTGCCATATTTTTCAGATATATCTCATCATAGTTTGTGCTTCCATAACTCCCATATTCTACAGATGTGCTTGTTCAAAGGGCCTGTCCAGTGAACTTATATGTGTAACTGAAAAGGTAATAGTGTTTATTAATTTCTTTCTCCTTTCTCTATTAGGTTGGAATGGAGTTCTCTGACTGCTAGTTTTGGTGCATACAGGAAGTCAGAAATAGTCACTTCCTGTCTCATCAGTTCTGTTGAGGCCTTAAAGGAAACCTACCACTTGAAGTGGCAGGTGTAAGAAGGAAATACCGAGCACCAGCTCAGGGTGAGCTGGTGCCAGAGCTTATTTTTGTTAGTGTTTTAAACCGCTGTATTGCGGTTTAAAACACTTTTTAAACTTTATAGCCGAAGCTGCTTCGGCGCAGGGAGGTACGCGCTCGGCGCTTACCATGCGCGCGGCTTTCCTTCACTTCCTATGTAGCGAGAGCGAGCTGGTGCTCAGTGTTTCCTTCTTACACCTGCCACTTCAAGTGGTAGGTTTCCTTTAACCAATGATGAGTCAGAAGGTATGTCTCATGCAACCTCAGCCTAGGCATGTATGGCATAGATCAGGGCAAAAAAAGAAGGAGATTTAGGAGTTAAAACATGTAAACATCCATTGCAAATATTGACTTAGATGTGATTTTTGAGGTTCTAAATTTCGAGTAGCTATAGTTTATCGATGTATCTTTACATAAAAGGCCTCTCTGTCAAGACATTGACATAGAAAGTAATGGACAAAATGTATCGTCAAAGATGTCTCTACTTTGTAGTCTGGGAATAAAAGCTTGATCTCTATGTGTCCTAGATGTTGCAATCCTTGTACCCATAATGCTGATATTTAAGCTCAAACACATAACAACTACTCAAAAGAGAGAATGTAGAGGAATAAGAGTTGGCAACTGTGAATGTATTGGTGTGAAAACTGCAGGTGAAGGCTGTGGAAGAGGCACAGGGATGTGGCAAAGCACAGTATTTGTAATAATGGGTACTTGTGGTGAAGAACCAAATGCATCCCTAGTACATAAACCAGGCTCCATTGTCATTTGGTAGAAGGGAGTCCTGGAAATGCCTTGACTTTGAGGACACATAAATTGCTGCTGAGGTACTATAAGTTTGACACCGTCTACAGAAGCAGTACAGAAGGGAGAGGTTAGATGCTGAGGTAAGGCAGCTATGGAGGAACACAATGGTGGCTCTACTGGAACTGGATATACTGTAGAACAAGTCTGAATTGCTCCTGCCGGAAATATAACTTTAAACCTGGTGGGAAATGGATGAGGCTGCAGTGTTGGGCCATACCTGGCACAATGATGATACTTAAGTTTCTTAGAGTATGTTCCTGGAAGATGAGTTTGTTGGAAAGGTATGGTAACATGTGACAAGAGCTGCTCTCCGATACATTTTTTCGGTGTCACCTGTGTGTCATCCATTAGCATTCCTTGACTTTCTATATTTTCTGATTTATCTTGAGGAACATTGTTCTTTACATTGTTATATATTTGTAAGGGGGAAGGTGCTGGCTGACCTTGGCACTGTGGTAGGTCACTGCTGAATGGAAGGTGAAGGTGTTCTGGATTCTGTTTGATGTCTTTAACAGAGGGTAACATGCATTTTTCACCTTCTGTACTGAGGTTTTTAATGGACGAGTTATTATTATATTTGAACGCAAGCAAATTCTTACATAGCTGGTCCAACTTATTTTCCACCACTTTCTTTATTTTTACGATTTTCTTGAGAAATTCCTTAGCTCTCAGAGATTCTTTTGCCAATCTGTAGTAGTTTTCATAGAGAAATGTGTCCGCTTTGTAGAGGGTGGAGTAATTTTTGATTAGTTTGCGGTAGTTGTTTCTACTTGTGTTTTGTGTCTTCTTGTTAACTGGTTCTGGACTTTTTATATTTATAGGTTTGCACAAAATTGAGAAGTCTTTTTCAGGGAAGACGACTGGTTTGGAGACAGATCTGTAGAGCCTGGGTCTTTTGAAAGACAATTCTATCTCATCGATCACAGTTCTTTGGGTTCTTTTGAAGGTATAACTGTGGTTTTGGAGGGTTTCACAGTTTTCATGATTAGAGCTTATTTTGTTAGAACTCCAGCTACAAAATGTGTTAGAATAAGCTAGATGTTGAGTGCAATGATCTAGTTGCAGGACTTCTGATTGGTAGTTGAAAGACCCTGTGTTCTTCCTAAGTTCATTTTCTATTTGATTGGTGAGACCTCTTTTCTGATCTACATTCCAAACCTCACATTCTTGTTTGATCTTTAGCGTTGGTCTTTTTAACAATTCTCTTTTTGTTTGATCACCGTCGGCATGTGGCAATTGATGAGAAAATGTTACATTTTTTAATGAGGAAAATGAATCCTTTGATCCAGCTTGTTGTTTGTCTAAATTTTTAAAGCCACTCTGACTATCTTCATTTCTGTGATATTTTTGCCTACATCTTGTTCTAGGTTCGTGGTCTGTACATTTTCGCTTTCTGCCTTTTCGACTCGAGTGATGAAACTTTCTGTGGCTTTTCCTCTTCCTAAATTCAAAATCGTTGTTGAGGAGATACTTTGAGATATTGTGCTTTTGATCTTCTTTAATGCTGCAAATTAAGCTATAACATTTCAGCTTACCCGATGCCTTTGACATACGGTGACATGTGTTGATGGTATCTTTATTCCCTTTAGAGATAACTGGTTCACAATTTAGTTTGAGTAGGGTATTTGGATCTTTATTGGAGAAAGTGGTCTCCTGGCAGAATGGTTGAACTTTTTCATTTATTGCTCTTGATGAACGGAAATCGAAATGTAGTGGGTTGCAGCTGTAGGAGAGTGAGGGTTGTGTGCAGGTATACCCTATCATTTCGGAAGGCCATTGAAGAATTTTTGAGCCATCTTTGTTTTGCACTGGATGGAAGGCGGTATTTAATCTCTTTTTTGGCTCGTCATTTTCTTCTATAATTTTTCTCTCGTTATTGACTGATAGATTTGATATATTGTCTGTGGCACTTTCATGAGTTTTATTGCTAGTTCTTAATTCTTTATTTTCTACTATAGTTTGGACATCATGAATGCCACCATCAGTTGTTTCTTGGTAAGACTTCTCCAATTTTAGACATCCCATTGCCAGATTTTCATCAGCAGTTTTTTGGTTACCAACATTTAATTTTGAGTGAATGAGGGTATCTGAGTTCACATGTTGTGCTTGGACCTCAATTTCTAAAGGCACTTTTAAATTACAAACATCTGAGGTTAAAAAGTGAGCCAACTTTTCTTCAGGAGGTTGTTTTTGATCTGTATCATTGGCATCTTCTCCTCTTCCAAATGCTTGTTTTTCGAGACTCGAGATAGACTCTCCATCATCATCATTTAGACATGATTGAACACTGAATGACCGTGGTAAAAATCTGCTTCTTTTCTTTAACCCACATCCACTTGAAATATCTTCATTAAATTCATAGAAAACAGCAGCTGAGGCTTCAAGCTTGACCGGAGTCCTTTTTGGAAATGAGAAGGAGAAGCTGATTTTGTGTCCACTATCTTTCTGAATCTTGTTGTTGTTCTGTGGACTCTCTGAACTTGGCAATAGTATGGATGCCATATTTGTGCTGTTATGAATATTTGTAATAGATGCAAGCTGTGGCTTTTCTCGTTCCGTAGTGTGGACAAAAGTACTTTGAAGACTTCCATGAATATGATCGTGAACAGTCACCGTTGTAGATTTGAACATTGGACCACTTCCTGGGGCACTAGGAGCAAAGGAAAAGAGAAATGCAAAATGTGAATGATAAGAAAATATTTAATTAGGTATCATAAATATGATTTAAGTGCAAATATCTCAATGGTATATGAAATTTAACTTAAAGTGTGACTTATATAAAGATATGCATGAACTTATGCATTGTTCCAGTATCACAATCCACTTGCTGGACTGTACTTTACTATTAGCAACTGGGGGCCCTGTAACTATTAGCTATGGGGACACTGTCACTCTTAGGCTATTAGGGCACTGTAACTATTAGCTACTATGGGGGGATCTGTAACTGTAAGCCACAATGGGTGGCACTGTAAGTATTGGCTATTATGGGGGCACTGTTACTATTGGCAACTGGGGAGCCTGTGACTATTGACTACAAAAGGGACTGTGACTATTGGCTACACAGGGGCTCTCATATTATTAGCTACCAAGGGGGTTATTACTATTAGCTACACAGGGTATTTTAACTATTGGCCACAAAACAACAATGTGTCTATACTGGCTACTGTGGGCCCTGTTATTGTTGGCTACTATGGGGACAACATGAAAATATTGACTACAGGTGGTCCCCTACTTTAGAATGCCCAACTTACATACAACACCTAGTTATCTCTCTGCCCCCTGTGGCCTCTGGTGAAGCTCTCTGGATGCTTTACTTTAGTCCCAGACTTCAATGATCAGCTGTAAGGTGTCTGTATTGATAATCCTTGGTCTCATTATAGCAAAAACTTTTTAAAATCAAATTGTCACAGAAACAAAAAATGTTTTTGTCTGGAGCTACAATTATAAAATATACAGTTCCAACTTACATACAAATTCAACTTATGGACAAACCCAAGGAACCTATCTTGTATGTAACCTGTGGGCTGACTGTACAGTATGGTGGGCACTAATATACTTAATATTTAATCACTGTGGAAGCACTGTGACTATAATATATATATAAAGTGTTTGTTTTACTAAATCTGCAAATATGAGTTGTGGCTGGAAGAAGCTGACATAAAGGCTCAGGTAGACCAAGAAAAGGAGGAATTCTCTAAACAAAGATTAACAGTAAGTACTGGTATTACCCATTAGCTCTCAATTCCACAGCATCTCCTCTCTGCTGTTATTTTCTCCTATGACGGGAAGCTACATGGTGACAGCCTATGTCAGATTTATCATCTAGCATCATTCACAGCAATAAATCTGGTGCAGTGTAAGGTTGTCAGTCTTCCTCTGCTTGGTTATGGAACTGTATCAATGTAGTAAGCTTTATTCTGCACTATATCTATGCAGTTATCTTGATTCTGTTGTTGTTTCTATATTGTAGGCTTTGCTCTGTTAACATATCTATGTAGTCATTTTGGTTCTGGTACTGTATTTATGTAGTAATCTTGGTCCTTGTCCTGAAGCTATGTAGAAATTTTGGTTCCAGTCCTATATCTATATAGTAAGCTTGGTTCCAGTTCTGTTTCTATGTAGTAGGCTTAGTTCTGCTAAAGTATCTATGTAGTAATCTTGGTTCTGGTACTGTATTTGTGTAGGAATCTTAGTTTTCACACTGTTTCTCTTTTGTGATCTAGTTACTGGTAATGTTTTTATGTTGTAATATTGGATCTGGTAACATTTCTCTGCAGTTTGTTCATTTTGTTTTGTGCGGTTCTTTCCATTAAAATGACACTACATGTACACTACAATAACATATTTTGCACATAAGTTGTTTCCAAAGGTCCATATAACACCGCCCTACGTCAAAAAATAAATAACAGTTATGGCTATGTAGTCACTTTCTATGGTAATTAGTAAATAATAATATATATTGTGCAATGTGCCAGTGCTTTACAATTTTGCATAGCACAGAGCCTACATGGCGAAGGGTAAAGTCATTCAAGTCATACTGGTAAAAACGCCCGTTTCGTGTCTCACCGCTTCCCCAGGGGGCCTGAGTAGTTATGGTATAGTTTTTTTAGGAAGTTTTGTTATTCTAATAATTCTATACACTTAGGCCTGGCCAAATCCCTTAAGAGAATTAATTATTTTATTTACAATTGTAACTTAACGGGGTTGTCCCACGAACCAAGTTAGGCCAAATCCACAGTTTCATTGTGATGTGTGGAGCAGAACCGTCATGCACGGCCGTCTGCTCCATTACTCTCTGGGAGCAACGAGGGGTCCGTCCAGAGGCATAACTACAGTGGTAGCAGCCATAGCAACCGCTATAGGGCCCACAGTGTCAGGGGGCCCCAGCATCCAACCTGATACACTAAAGAGTGGAGTATGTGCATGATTATATCCATATTATGCTGCACTTTGTACATCATAATATGCATATAACATATATGTGATATATATATATGCTGCATCTGTGATGTGTATATGTGTATATGTGTATACCGTGTATAGCGTCTGCATATACTGTATGCGTGTATATATGCTGTGTGTTTGTAAATGTCACTGTATGTGTGTACAGTATATGCTCTATATGAGCATATGTGCATAAGTGTACAAATGTGTGATTGTAACTCACATGTCTGAGTATACAATTATGTATAATTTTCAAGTGTGAAGGAGCGGTCCCATGCCGAAGCCTGCTATGAGGCTCGGCCACTCCTAGTTACGCCACTGGGTCCGTCTGAGGTACCTGGGACCCCATCTGACCCCCTCATCACTGAGACCCCACCAATCAGCAAGATAGGCCCTATGTGGATAGGGCCTAACTTTGTGCATGGGACAACCCCTTTAAATGTAAATGATGAGATAATCCGAACCCGTCATGTTATAGACATTATACCATTCTACTGTAGCTCACATTTCTGTTTTCATCTCACAAAGAGGTTTATATAAGACTAATTAGACTATTTTATGTTACATAAATATATATTTTTGTGTAGTTATAGTTTGATCCTTTTTCTTGCATTGTCACTGGACAGACTAGGGCTCTCTGCTCATATAAACTGATATCAAAATCTGAAAGTCTCAATCTCTGCAGAAAAGAAACAGGTGCCCCAAATCACTGCACTTCAAAGTCTAGACGGTAAACGAGTTGATATCAGAGGCTTTCTATCCAAACCACCAGAGCCTTGAGAATGGGACTATCCAGTATCCACTGTCATCATAAGTTGTCCATGGTCAGGACATACATTGTTGTGGTTAGTGGAACGTGTGATGATTATACTAAAGTGGAAATATTTTTGACCTATCTGAAGTGTGATGACGTTAACGAAGACATTAGTAAGCTGGAATACCTCCAACATAATGGACAAAGTAATTTAATCATAGGGTGGGATGACATGTTCTCTGTGATATCTGCTCTAATGTAGGTCTCTTATACAGAAGGAAGAGAACATGTTTTCCTTTTTCTTAGGCAGTATTCACATGAGAACATTCAGTCCCTAAAATTTGGATGCTATATATGCTATATATCAGGCGATATATATATTAGGCGATATATCTCACTGCCGCATAGTTACCCATAATTTTGTGAGTCCTGTCTTCATCTGCGGCTAGTCACCTGTAACGTGATTATGATTACTTTATGCTTATATGACTCCGACCTCACACTGAGACTTTCTAACCGTTTAAAGGGTCAAAAATCAAAAGGCAACTCAGTTTAACCTTTTTTTTAATTAAATATGTGTGCTACCGTTTTCAGACATAGAGGCTTATTTACTAAGGTCCCCACAGATTGCACTTTTGTCGGATTTCCGAAATTTTTGGGATTTGCGCTGCTGTGACAGTTATTTACAAGGGGATTGTGTCACACGTGATTGGATTATGGTGCAGCCGCGCAGACTTTCACGCGACAGAAATCGGGTCTCGCGCCGTCGGACGATCCAATGGATTCGGACTGAGCGCCAGATTTAACTTTAAAATTGTGTTGCAAGACCAAGCACTTACATGCACCAGGAAGAAGAAGGTAAACTTCGTTGGACCTGAGCGGGGAAGCGACACATGCAGGAAATCGGGCGCACAATCTTAGTGAATCGCGGCAAAGATCATTCTCGTCGGACAATGCACAGCGGGTATCGCACAGGACTGGGTAAGTAAATGTGCACCATAGTATATATATTTGTCCTGGGATGTTTTCAATTGGGAGCATATTATTTTTAATAATACAGACGGTCCCCTACTTAAGGACACCCATAGTTAAAGAGGGACCCCTCTGCCCACTGTAATCTCTGGTGAATCTCTCTGGATGCGTTCCTTTAGTCCCAGACTGCAATGATCAGCTGTAAAACGTCAGTAATGAAGCTTTATTGATAATCCTTGGTCCAATTACAGAAAAAAAATTTGAAACTCCAATTGTCACTGGGGCAAAAAAATTTTGTCTGTATCTACAATTATAAAATATACAGTTTCGACTTACATAGAAATTCGACTTAAGAACAAATCTATGGACCCTATCTTGTATGTAACCTGGGGACTGCCTGTAATAATAATAAAGCTTAATTTATATAGCACCATCATACTCCGCAGTGCTGTACAGAGGATACTGTTATGAGTCCCATTTAGTTGTCTTTAACGGCGAAATGTGATAAAACTTGTATTGTGGAATAAACTATATGGTAATGAGAATGATTTATCCTTCTGCTTAGTCAGGCTGTGTGGAAATATAATGATATACTTCTACCTCAATACCCAGATGTGAAAACACACAAGTATTGTATAAAAACCAAATACACAAAGAACATGTAATACATAGGTGTGTCCACTAGAGGAGGCTCTGCAACTACAAATTGCTTAGTAATTAGAGATGAGCGAACACTAAAATGCTCGGGTACTCGTTATTCGAGACGAACTTTTCCCGATGCTCGAGTGCTCGTCTCGAATAACGAACCCCATTGAAGTCAATGGGAGACTCGAGCATTTTTCAAGGGGACCAAGGCTCTGCACAGGGAAGCTTGGCCAAACACCTGGGAACCTCAGAAAAGGATGGAAACACCACGGAAATGGACAGGAAACAGCAGGGGCAGCATGCATGGATGCCTCTGAGGCTGCCCCGAGCTGTATTTCTCCTTGAATACTGATTATAGAAAAGACTGCCCTAAATGCTATACTTTTTATTGGTTCAATTCACACGCAGGTTTATTTTAGTGAACAGTGTGCATACTGTGTTATGCTAAGAAGACAAAGAGTCAATGGGGGAGTTTTATCAGAAGTGTCTGGGAGAAACTGTTCTAGTTGCTTTTGACAACCAATCAAAGCTCAGTATATAAAATGAATGATGTGCTCTGATTGGTTGCCATGAGCAACTTGAACAGTTTTGCTCTCAGCCATTTCTTAGACCCCCAATGAGTCATCTGAGTGCCCCCTGTGTAAAAAGGATGGATGCTAGGATACACTCCTGAGCGCCAGAAAGTATAAAATATATTGACTTATTTCACGGACAGATATAAACATATGCAACATGGATGAAACTCATCCGTTATATGTGGATACACAAATAAATAACAGTTATAAATCAGTTTGGTCATGTAAAAAAAAGCCTTAGAGCTCCTCCTTTTTAACTCTTAACATTCATTCCCCTTCTACCATCTTCCAACGCACCCGTACCTTTCACACATCCACATCAAATCTGCTGTGAGGGCTTTCGATGTGAACATTACTTACATGCTTTATATCTCACGCAGTGTCACTGTCGAATTTCTGTAGGTGGAGAGATCTGCTCATAGGAAACAGATCTGGTGACCTCCAGAATCTGAGCCAAAATCTGCTGTGTGGTATAGAGAGAAGGTGGCAAGATATGCAAATGATGACATGTAGAGGAGGATCCACACCAAAAACAACAACAATGTCAAAAATAAGCCAGTGTGGTGTGTATGAATGATCCTCAAGGAGATATAAGTTAGTTCAAATGATAAGTACAAAGTTTATTGAAGACACCATAAAAACATTTAAAACTGCATGAAAAGAGTTCATGCACACGAAAGGGAGGTTGTATTGATGCAACCAAAATAACCCTCGCATAACCCACTGAATTTATAACACCAATGCAGCAAAAAAAAACAAGACAATTGCAGAATAAGGATGGCCAGGAGAAAGCAGTAGGGACAAGCACAATATAAGTAAAGGCAAAAATAGCCGATAACATGCACCATATCTAGCTAACACCAGAGCCAAATATTACCCAATATGGACTGCATACAGGGGGTGTGTGGCTACACGAAATCTGCTGTGTGATCATAGACCTAGTGATAGTATAACGATGATGAGATAGGACTTTTACAAGGGAATCTTTTTTTTTTACTCTTTTTTTTTTTTTTTTATTTAAAGGAAATCGACCAATTCATTTGATGCATTGTGAACCAAACATAACTTGGGAATGCTGCAGTTACACGGATGCAGAAACATATCTTGTTTAATCCCTGATCCAAGTGGTTTTGTTCAAAAAACAATTATAAAATTATGATATTGAGGCTCTGTAGCTTCTGTGGCTGCCCCGGCACTTCTCCTCTTACCCTAATTATACACTACTTCAGAGAACACTGTATTCACTGTGTTTTCCCTGACAAGTAGAAGTAATCAATCGCTGCAGCATCCCCCAGCTGCTGTGTATGAGTCATCCAGCTCACATTGATTAGTCCTGTCTGGACAGTACAGGAAGCTCCATGTAATTTGTTAGCCAGTATGCATCCAGCTTTCCTAAGGTCCTGAATTTTATATTAGTTTTTTGAGCAAAACTCGGATCAGGGATTTAACCAAGATAAGTTTCTGCATCAATGTCGCTACCGAATACTCAAGGTTTGTTTGGTTCACAATGCATAAAAACAAATGGTAGAGTTCAAATCTTGGAATTCAACACAAAATTCATGTTGGGTCCATAGTAGTATTATAGTGTCTATTCACCTCCTGCTTTTGTAGTGGACTCACAAAGGATACAGGGAAAATCTGAGGTGAAAATCTAAATAAAGAATGGACACTGCTGATTTTTTTTACTTGAATTTTCTTTGCATAAACTAAGACAAAAAAATCTGGAGCACATCCACTCCATTTCGAGAGAAACCGTGTTTATCAAAGTATTCCCTCGTAATGTTTCCATAATAGCATTGACTAAAGGTTTTAATCAAACACAGAGTTTACAAAATGTATAAAAGAGAAAGCGCTTTACAAATCATAGGAAACAAATACAAATGTAATGTAACAGAGCACAACATTTGTATGGAACAACAGGAGTGAGGTCCCTGCTCGCCAGAGCTTACGGTTTATGAAGATGATGGGGTAACACGAGGTAAAAGAATATTTAATGGTCAAGCCATTCTTCTTAGGGAATAGAACAAAATATAATAAATGGAATTGCTGTCGCTTGAACCACTCAGCCGTCATCTTATATACCAGGTCCAGGGTGAATGGGACTGCAGAGAAGTCTGGTGCCTGTTGGTTGCTGGATAACAGATGGGAGGACGACACAGGACGGGTTAGTAGAAGAGTTAAAACTTCATGCAGTTAATGAGTGTTATAGGCTTGCCTAAAGAAATGGGTTTTAAGAGCACGTTTGAAACTTTGGAGGTTAGGTATTAGTCTGATAGTCCGGGGCAGAGCATTCCATAGAATTGGTGCAGCTCTAGAGAAGTCTTGGAGACGCGAGTGGGAGGTCCGCACTAGGGTAGAGGTTAATCTAAGATCACTGGCGGATCTAAGAGCACGGGTTGGGCGATAGACTGAGATAAGAGAGGAGAGGTAGGGGGGTGCAGCATTATACAGAGCTTTATGGATGAGGGTTATTATTATTTTAAACTGTATTCGAAAGGAGACTGGCAGCCAGTGCAGCGACTGGCATGAACTGTAAGCATACATGGTCCCCTTATCAAACGAGCTGTGTCAGGCAGAATTTTGGGTTGTTTTCATGGCTTCCATGTTAACTTTGTCGCCACCCTGCTGTGTAATCCACAAAATATACTGGCAAACTTTTATCATGTACCGATATTATTTGAGCGCTTCTTGCTCACCTCCTTTGGTTCCTCTGCATGCCGTCCCCTATAGTGTCAGGGTCAATTATTGGATGTTTTAGATGCTATCTAGCTTCATTCGGTCCACTCTGTCATGCCATCTGTTTGCCATAATTTTGGAAATGGTGCGATTAAGCGCCTCAAGGCTCCTGCATGCTGCCACCCTGCTGTTCCGTCCATGTTCCTGCCGGGTGTTTCCATCTTTTCTGAGGTGTTTTCACAGGTGTTTGGCCAAGCTTCCCTGTCAGAGCCTGTCCCCTTGATAACATTGCTCTGTATCTCCCATTGACTTCAATGGGGTTCGTTATTCGAGACGCACACTCAGACATCGTGAAAAGTTCGTCTCGAATACGGTACCCCGAGCATTTTAGTGTTCGCTCATCTCTAGTCACAAGCCAAGCACTTAAATACACTGGGAAAAAGAAGATGAACTCCGGCGTACCTGATCGGGGAAGTAACACATTCAGCAAGTCGGGCGCACAATCTTCTTGAATCGTGGCACAGTGCATTGTCGTCGGACAATGCACTTTCGGGATTTCCTCCGGACCAGGTAAGTAAATGTGCCCCTATGATTTGATTTGATTTGGTGAAATTAAATGGGCTGTAAATTACAGAATAATTGTGGAACTATGGGTAGTAATTAGTGTCTCTGTTGTCTGCTTTTACTTTTAACTGTGATCTTGAGCTTCATTCAGGAGTCAAGTTGTGGTGTCTGGACACTTGTCTTTTCTGGTTTAAACCTTCTAATTATAAACAATAATTGTCCTTTTCAAAGGTTTGCGCTGTGACATATGTGTAATAGTAACAAAATCACTTTCCAATTTGGGAGTTTATTAATCATTTTATATCTGACACTTTCATCCTAAGTTACTCACCAAGTCGGTTCTCTCTTATGTTCGGCCAGTTTGTGAAGCCTTTGAAGATACTTTTTTTGTTTTCTTTCATTCCGTCTTAATTTTGATGCTACATTCCGCGAGAATTCCCTCTGTTTCAGTTCTTTAAGCCTCTGTCGAGAAAAACACACAACAGATGACTATAAATATATTACAGCACACATCTTCATAGATCCAATGACAGGCACAAGCTTGGACAATCCTATTCAGAAGAAATTTCCCTACGTTTTCCTTTTCTACACATTTCAGAATTAATTATAAAGGATTTCGTTTTATAATTAATTTATAGTTGGTTGAGATAATGCCAAGAATTTGTTAAGTTTTTATGAGGGCAAAAGTGGCACAGGTTACTTTTCAAAATCTAATATTTTATTCTATTTGCCAACTGTTTATGTTATCCCCAATCCACAGGTGGGGGTTCATTTACTGGGACCCACGCGATGCTTACGAGAATGGGACCCATGTGGAGAACGGGAGTCCTGTTCTCACTAGTGGGCAGAGCAACACGAACAAACATGGGCCCTGCTGCTCCATTTATTAGTACGGGGGTGTCGGAAATTACTGCTCAGGTTCTTGGACTCATAGGGGGTCATATATCTTATCTGTGTTTGTTTTGACTTTTTCCCTCTGCTAATTTGGTAATGTATCAATCTCACTTTTTTCTTGTGCTTAATGGTTTTTTTAAGATCTCTTTTTGTTACAAATGTCTCAAATGTCACACAAATGTCTCAAGATAATACTGTCACTAAGAAGTTGAATTTGTTTCGCATAAATTAAGCCCAACTACAGATCTTTACATGGAAAAATGAGAAAGTTTTGAAGGTGGTGAGTGAAAAATGAACAAAAAAGGCTTTGACGTAATAATCATTTTTTGTTAATAACAGAACTGCTAATTTTCTTTCCGTCTGTTACTTTTTTTTGCTAGAGACAACTGTATTTTCGGTATGAAGGTGGGAACACTCTGCTTACAACTCTGATTTCTCATCCGGCGCTGTCTTTGCCCACAGCACTTTAAATCTAACATCAATATTAGCCTTTAATGCAATGTTCATCTCTGCCTGCCCTGTGGAGAGGGAATATCTTCATAGGTCACAGATACAAAAGACAACGTGCTAGAAAGAACAGGGGGACGGACCTATGAAATATCAGAGATCGAAGTTCGATTGACCCCCCCCCCCCCCAACAGTAAGATTAGTGGGTTATCTTTCACATGTCGAGGGGAAATGCTCGGCACCATTTTCTTGAGAATCATCACTTTGTGTGACATTACAGGGAGCAACAAGATCGCTAGCACAGTGGCAGTGCACATCCTGCCAAAATGGCAGCTTTGGGTGCAGCATGTAAAGGATAACACCCGTGATCATGTCAGCACTAATCACAGGTGTTACCTGTGGGTGAGTGCAGCCGTTTAAAAGGTTAACACGAGCCCAGACTTTTGATATGGGTTCAGCTGAACCCCTTCGGGTTTGAAAGCTGATGGGTCCACTCGTCAGTAATTATGATCTTTACTCCATTTTTGTTTTGGGTGCACTTTAGTTCATGTTGCAGAATTGTGGCGCAACTAAGCACTAACAAGCCCCTTTATGTTTTTTTTTCACATTTTTTCTGTCTTGTCGGACACCGTGCAGCCGCAACACAAAACTGGCGCAGACACTTGATAAATACATGTGCAAGCAGTTTGCAAGTTCTTTCTAGTGAGAAAGTCAGACAGAAAACTGGCACAAACGCTTTAATGAATTTGGGCCATAATGTCCCTGGTCCTTACCACTGGTCCAGCATATACACCTTGGTGAGTATACAGAGGCTCGGCAGTGACATTGAGCCAACAGAATTCTCCTGCTACAACCAATACAGCCAACTGGACATCAACGCTGGCCCTCTAATATTTGCATGAGTGTAACTGTAGAGTGGATCCCCACAATGAATTTTATAGTGGGTCCTAGGCATCCAGTCTGACATTAGCTTTATACTTTGCAACTGATATCATCACCCTAACACCGTGCACCTTATAGTTTGCGTCCAAGACTGCATCATCCTCCCATCATTGTCCACATGCCATTCTAAATAAACCTCTGTATTATGCTCCTTATACAATTTTTTTTTGTAATTGAATGATGAGTATTAAATGAACAAATTGCTTTCTAATAATTCCTGTTGTAAAATGCTTTTCAAGGAATATTTGCCAATATGCACAAGTTTAGTTAAAGGTCGTTCTAAGAAATACTGTTACGTCCGCGCTGTGGATAGTCTCCGGAGATGTTTATTCAGAAACAGACGCTTACACTGCAGTTGTTCTCTAATGTTGTTATTCCACTTCTCTCCGCATTACTTGGGAAGATGCCCTGAGCACTTGACTTCAGTACTTTGACTCAGATTTTATTAACAGTGAGCAGAATGACTCTGCCAACAGTAAATAAGTAAGGATTCAATATCCTTCTAGTAGGGCATAATGTGAATTGTTCATTTTAGATATAAGAATGAGGATGTAGCCTCTTCTTTCTGCACATCAAAACCAAAAGTCATAAAAGCAGGATCAATTCTATTAAAATTATTATGGTCATAACGTTTATACAAGACGCTCAGATCCCTTATGGTTCCCACTATCAAGTGGGAGTCACTTAACAAACATAGCAAACCAATACAGCACGGTGTGGGCACTTATAACACAAAAGCTGCTCAATAGTTAAAACAAGCTATATAATTATAAGAATACATAGAAAGATGATAAAGCAAATAAAATTATGGGATGTATCAAGAAATGAATAGATTCTCATGATAAGAAAATAGTTTTTGCCCTTAAAAAGGACATAGTAGAACTGGAACGGGTGCAGAGGAGAGCAACCAAGATTAGAACGGAAATGGGGGACAAGAATACAATGACAGATTACAAAATTTAGGATTTTTCAGTTTCGAAAAATGAAGGGGAGACCTCATTACAATGTACAAATACCTGAACAGGCAGTACAAAGATCTCTCCAAAGATCTTTTTATACCTAGGTGTGTGACCAGGGGGCTTCCTCTACACCTAGAGGCGAGGTGGCTCTACCATCACCATATACAGGCAACATCCTCTAGACCTAGAGGAAAGGCGGTTCTACCATCACCATAGACAGGGGGCATCCTCTACACCTGGAGGAGAGGCAATTCTACATCACCATATACAGGGGGCTTCCTCTACACCTAGAGGTGACCCGGTTCTACCATCACCATAGACAGGGAGCATCCTCTACACTTAGAGGAGAGGCAGTTCTACTATCACCATAGACAGGGGGCATCCTCTCCCCCTACAGGAGAGGCGGTTCTACCATCCCCATAGACAGGGGGTATCCTCTACACCTGGAGGAGAGGCAGTTCTACCGTCACCATAGACAGGAGGCATCCTCTACACCTAGAGGAGAGGCAGATATACCATCACCATAGACAGGGGGCATCCACTACACCTAGAGGAGAGGAGGTACTACCATCACCATAGACAGGAAGCATCCACTACACCTAGATCAGAGGTGGTTCTACCATCACCACAGACAGGGGGCATCCTCTACACCTAGAGGAGAGGTAGTTCTACCATCACCATATACAGGGAACATCCTCTAGACCTAGAGGAAAGGCAATTCTACCATCACCATAGACAGGGGGCATCCTCTACACCTAGAGGAGAGGAGGTTCTACCAGCACCATAGACAGGGGGCATCCTCTACATCTAGAGGAGAGGCAGTTCTACTATCACCATAGACAGGGGGCATCCTCTACACCTAGAGGAGAGGCAGTTCTACCATCACCATAGACAGGGGGCATCCCCTACAACTAGAAGAGAGGCGGTTCCACCATCACCATAGACAGGGAGCATCCTCTACACCTAGAGGAGAGGCGGCTCTACCATCACCATAGACAGGGGGAATCCTCTACACCTGGAGGAGGGAAGGTTCTACCATCACCATAGACAGGGGGCATCCTCTACACCTAGAGGAGAGGCAGTTCTACCATCATCATAGACAAGGGACATCCTCTACACCTAGAGGAGAGGTAATTCTACCATCACCATAGATAGGGGGCATCCTCTACACCTAGAGGAGAGGTGGTTCTACCATCACCATAGACAGGGGGCATCCTTTACACCTAGAGGAGAGGAGGTTCTACCATCACCATAGACAGGGGCATCCTCTACACCTAAAGGGGAGGCAGCTCTACATTCACCATAGACAGGGGGCATCCTCTACACCTAGAGGAGAGGAGGTTCTACCATCACCATAGACAGGGCATCCTCTACACCTAGAGGAGAGGAGGTTCTACCATCACCATAGACAGGGGGCATTCTCTACACCTAGAGGAGAGGCAGTTCTATCATCACCATAGACAAGGGGCATTCTCTACACCTAGAAGAGAGGCAGTTCTACCATCACCATAGACAGGGAGCATCCTCTACACTGTGAGGAGAGGCAATTCTACATCACCATATACAGGAGGCATCCTCTAAACCTAGAGGCGACGCCGTTCTACTATCACCATAGACAGGGGGCATCCTCTACCCCTACAGGAGAGGCGGTTCTACCATCTCCATAGACAGGGGTTATCCTCTACACCTGGAGGAGAGACAGTTCTACCATCCCCATAGACAGGAAGCATCCACTACACCTAGATCAGAGGTGGTTCTACTATCACCACAAACAGGGGGCATCCTCTACTCCTAAATCAGAGGTGGTTCTACCATCACCATATACAGGGAACATCCTCTACCTAGAGGAAAGGCGGTTCTACCATCACCATAGACAGGGGGCATCCTCTACATCTAGAGGAGAGGAGGTTCTACCATCACCATAGACAGGGGGCATCCTCTACACCTAGAGGAGAGGCAATTCTACATCACCATACACAGGGGGCATCCTCTACACCTAGAGGCGAGGCGGTTCTACCATATACAGGGGGCATCCTCTACATCTAGAGGAGAGGCAGTTCAACTATCACCATAGACAGGGAGCATCCTCTACACCTAGAGGAGAGGCAGCTCTACCATCACCATAGACAGGGGGCATCCTTAACACCTGGAGGAGAGAAGGTTCTACCATCACTATAGACAGGGGGCATCCTCTACACCTGGAGGAGAGAAGGTTCTACCATCACCATAGACAGGGGGCATCCTCTACACCTAGAGGAGAGGCAGTTCTACCATCATCATAGACAGGGGACATCCTCTACATCTAGAGGAGAGGTGGTTCTACCATCACCATAGACAGGAGTATCCTCTACACCTAGAGGAGAGGCAGTTCTACCATCATCATAGACAGGGGGTATCCTCTACACCTAGTGGAGAGGCGGTTCTACCATCACCATAGACAGGGGGCATTCTCTACACCTAGATAAGAGGCAGTTCTACTATCACCATAGACAGGAGGCATCCTATACACCTAGAGGAGAGGCAGTTCTACCATCACCATAGACAGGGGGCATCCTCTAGACCTAGAGGAGAGGAGGTTCTACCATCACCATAGACAGGGGCATCCTCTACACCTAGAGGAGAGGCAGTTCTACCATCACCATAGACAGGGGGCATCCTCTACACCTAGAGGAGAGGCAGTTCCACCATCACCATAGACAGGAGGCATCCTCTACACCTAGAGGAGAGGGGGTTCTACCATCACCATAGACAGGGGTATCCTCTACACCCAAGAGGAGAGGCAGTTCTACCATCATCATAGACAGGGGGTATCCTCTACACCTAGTGGAGAGGCGGTTCTACCATCACCATAAACAGGGGGCATTCTCTACACCTAGAGAAGAGGCAGTTCTACTATCACCATAGACAGGAGGCATCCTATACACCTAGAGGAGAGGCAGTTCTACCATCACTATAGACAGGGGGCATCCTCTAGACCTAGAGGAGAGGAGGTTCTACCATCACTATAGACAGGGGCATCCTCTACACCTGGAGGAGAGGCAGCTCTACCATCACCATAGACAGGGGGCATCCTCTACACCTAGAGGAGAGGCAGTTCTACCATCACCATAGACAGGGGGCATCATCCTAAACCTAGAGGGAGAGGGCAGTTTCCCATCACCATAGACAGGGGGCATCCTCTACAACTAGAGGAGAGGCATGGTCTCTACCATCACCATAGAAAGAGGGCATCCTCCTACACATAGGGGAGCAGGAACCAGTCCT